>CAUYSK010105877.1:0-28038 GCA_963575035.1 Avahi laniger
TCCAATTAATTTCTTTCTATTTTTGGTAGAGACGGGGTCTCGCTCTTGCTCAGGCTGGTCTTGAACTCCTGAGCTCAAAGATCCTCCCGCCTTGGCCTCCCAGAGTGCTAGCATTATAGGCGTGAGCCACCGCGCCCGGCCCTTAATGCTGTTTTTTAAAATGGAAAAATTGACACCAATGATTTAAATATTTGTCAGTTTTGCGTATGGTCTTCTGAAATATCAAATAAGTATGCATTTGCTTTGTCACTTTATTACCTTCTTAAAATCAGGCTGTGATAGTAAAAGCTTTGTGAAGGGCCCATTCGGGGGAGCTGTTTATGAGACCAAACCTGTAGTGTTCAGCGTGGAGAGACCTGCCACTTTCTGGCTTTACAGCGCCATCTGTAGGTGAAGAGGAGAAAGCTTCACTGCCGGTTTGATTTGGAGCGCGAGGGTTCTCTGGTGTTTAAAGGTTGTTTTATCATTGCCAGGTGGTCTCGGCCGCTCGCATCTTACTTAGGAACCCTGGAAATCAAGCCGCTTATGAACATTTTGAGACCATGAAGAACCAGTGGATTGATAATGTTGAAAAAATGACAGGTAGAATCTTGTATAAAGTTCTTGTTGTCTAATCCATGAGGAATGAGTTCTGAGAACCTCAAGCGGGACTGGTTATGCGACTCGGCTGTAATTGGATAAAGGGACGGTCACGTGCTCCACAGTGCACTTGGCCCTGATTAAGGCCGCTGAGCGGTGGCGGCGTCTCATTCAAGCCTTGCAACTTTGTCAGAAGTCTCTCTTTGAGTCTCTTTTATTTTCCGGCCGCCCTCCCAGTGTGATGTTTATTGTCACAGCTCCTATCTTCTCTTCGAATAGCGTCTTTGCTCAGCCTGATCCAGAGTTTGGTTTCAGAGGCTGGGAGGCGGTGTTCGTGGATACAGTAAGTGTCCCTGTCATTGTCAGTGGGTTCACATTTCAAGGAACCACAATGGCTACCATTTAATACAACTTGTCTCAGAGTTTCCTCCAACTCATCAACTAGGTAGTTTTTGTTTTGTTTTTTTAAAAAAAGGAGAAACCAACCACCAACAAACCCGTGTCTGTGCAATTGAAGTGGCACCTCTGAATCTTCTTTGTGCTCTGTGGAGGGAGGGATAGGAGAGACGGGAAGAAATGAGGAATGCAGGCTTTTCGCTGTCCCTGCGGAACCTGCTGTGACAGGGGTCCGTGGCAGCCAGACATGAAAGCAGAGCTGCCAAGGTGTCTGAAGAGAGGTAACAGAAACAAGACACAGGCTGTTAGGGTTATCGGAATCCTCTGCGTGGCTCATCCTGGGCACTACAAGCTGCCAGCAAGCAACAGATGGCTGGGGAGCGAGACGGGAGGGAGGAAGTGTTGAACAGATAGTGCGGTGGTGATGGGTTCAGACGCCTTCCCTGTTTCCTCCTGATGTTGCATTTCTGGTTGCCTGTGGTGGATACAGGAAGGCCAGTGACCACGGTTGGTGTAAATGCTGCAAATCCATATGGCCTTCTGGGCTACATCCTCACTTTCTAAAAATTTTTTTACTATTGTGTTCACCTGGAAGCTTTTGATTGTGTTAGGAAGAGCTCTGAGCTGAAAGAGAGAATTCTGGGCATTATACTTTCTTGTGAAACACTTGAGTGGACAACAGTGCTTTGGAGTCTCTGTTATTCTAAAATTGAAACTAAATTCTATTTTTGTTCTAACAGGGCTGGTGGACGAAGCCATTGATACCAAATCTCTGTTGGATGCTTCTGAAGAAGCAATTAAAAAAGACCTGGACAAGTGTAAGGTAGCCATGGCCAACATTCAGCCTCAGATGCTGGTTGCTGGGGCAACCAGCATTGCTCGTCGGGCCAACCGGATCCTGCTGGTGGCTAAGAGGGAGGTGGAGAACTCTGAGGATCCCAAGTTCCGTGAGGCCGTGAAAGCTGCCTCTGATGAATTGAGCAAAACCATCTCCCCGATGGTCATGGATGCGAAGGCTGTGGCTGGAAACATTTCTGACCCTGGTAAGCAGTGCATGGCACTGGGGCTCCTCTTAGCTGAGAGGCGACTCAGGAAAGGTAGTGGGAGAATGTGTGCCCCACAACCACCACGTACAAAGTCTGGGAGCAAAAACCACACTTAGTTCAAGAATGCTAGATTAGTCTTTTTCTATCCAAATGTCTGCAATATTGGCAGGTTTGTCATAAGTTAGTTTCTCTGGACTGACTTCCCTGTGCTTTCTTAACGATGTCTGGCTAAAGAGCTCTTTGCTCTAGTCAGTCATTATTTTGGAAATATCTCAAAAGATGCATGATAACTAATTTGCTATCCATTTAATTTATGTAACTTGTATTAACTTCTCTTGTGCTTTTCTTAAAATGCTGTTTTCTCTGTAAAGCATTCTCTATTTCTGTTAACTCTGGAGGGCTTAAGCTAACTTCTGGGTCCCCTACATCCTACACTGAACGATCTAGGTTTCCTTTAGGTGACTTTTGATCATATTTTTGGTATTACTAAAGCAGATCATCATTGGAGTCACTCCTTTGGTTAGAATCACCTGAATTCCTTCCTGTTTTGAACATCTAGTGTTTCTAGTCTCATCTATGAGTAGAATGTAGTCAGTGGGAGAGAGTGGGAAGAAGGGGCTGCCCTGCCCTGTTCCTCCTTGGCTCAGGCAGAATCTTTCTAACATTCTCAATCCACTGTCACTAAGGACATGCTTGGTTTCCTAATTGGAGTTTCTAGCAGTTTGAGTGGATTCCTGAATTCCAGGCGACCGGATACAGTAGCAGCAGCTCAACACAAGGGTTAACATGCTGAATGCCAAGTAGAGCAAAGGAGTAGAGAGAAAGGTGAGAAGTACTACAGGGAATGTATGCCGGATCCGAAACGCACATCTCCCATGCTCTGAGTTGGGCAGGCTTATCTATCGACTGCCTCCATCATGAGAGGCAATGGGTGCCACCTGAGCCCAGAGTGGTCACACCTGGGCATCTCCTGAGTGCTTGTTAGTTATATACAGCCAATAAGGCACCATGAACACTACAGAAGAGCTGGTTTATGACACTTTCAACTCTTCGCAGGCCTCAGGGTATCTGCCTTGCCCTACCCCGCTTCTCCTCCAGTCGCTGCCTGTGGTGCTTACTGGCAGCATCACTAGCTTTTGTTAATGGAAACCAGTTCTGCTGCTGGATAGACAGTGCTTTGGGGCAGTGACCTGCCCAGCTGAAAGTGAGGGTGTCTCGTGTTTAGGCCTGCAAAAGAGCTTCCTGGACTCGGGATATCGGATCCTAGGAGCAGTGGCCAAGGTCAGAGAAGCCTTCCAACCTCAGGAGCCTGACTTCCCGCCTCCTCCACCAGACCTTGAACAACTCCGAGTGAGTAAATTCAGAGATGGGGAGAATTGAGCAGTATGATGTTGTGACTATAGCAAGAGAGAGGTAGATTGTTTTCGAGCCTCAGTCACCAGGTGGCTTGGTTTAGCTTTTATCTGAAGCTTAGAGGGAGGCAGATATGTGTGGTCGGTAGGTATGTGTGGCGTTGGTCTGCCGTGACGGGGAGTGGCTGGAGCGGAGGAACTGGCTTCGGTAAGTGTAGATATGATGAGTGATGAAGTAGTGAGTTGTAGTAAAATAATCTGCACAGCTTGTGGTAAGGAGGTTTTATATGTTCCCAGTTGATAACAGTAAAACTGAGGTGGTTGGAATCTTATGTAGGTTCTTCCCTTTACTTGACTTTTTTTTTAAGTAACAAAAGTAATGCATGCTTTAAAAAAATTTTTTTCCCAACCATAATTTAAAATCTTTTGGTATACCCTCCTCCCCCAAAGTACCATGGATATATTTTTCCGTGGTGTAGGAAGAGGCTAGCTGGGCAGTATCTTGCAGACACAAGTCCTAGAAACAGAAATCGTGATTATTTTTAGACATTTACTCCAACTGACAGTATTAGAAACACCTTGACCTTTGGAATAGCTTATTAAGGCAATAATTTGATTTACTCTCTGACACTTTTCCATATTTAATGTTAGGGTAAGATGTTAAGTTTCTGAGTTGGTCGAGGACAAAATTGGGTCATTGCACACATAGCTAAAGATTGGTGCTTCCCAAGCCTCCAGCACTTCCTTTTATTCTTTCCAGCTGGGCTCTTGGTGGGTGGGTAGGGCCAGGCTATTCCCGGGGAATGCCTTCTTATGTGATCAATAGTCACGACTTTTAGAATGAGGATCATGGCGTTTGGTTTCGCTACCCACCATTGGCAGATGAGGAACCTGAGGCCAAGGGGAGAGAAGTTACTCGCCTGTGCAGCTGCTGTCTGGTAGAACCAGGACCAGAACTTACATCTTCTGTGGGGACGTTTTCAGAATCCTTGATCTGGTGGTGTTGTACATGCCTCCCTGGGATGTGACCGAAACAGTAGCTGCTAGCTTTTTGTGGAGAAGAAAATGAAGAAAATATGCTTCTGTTGAGATCGAAGCAGGTGGTCCTTGCTGCTCGGTGTGGGTAGTCTTGTATGGAGTGAATGTGGGTGGCTTTTCTAGGGATGCTTTGCAGAGGAAAGGAAAGAATTGTAGGGGGAGTAGTTTCTAGGGAGGAGTAGTTTCTAGGCCTTTACTTACAACCTACATATTCTCTTTTTTAGCTAACAGATGAGCTTGCTCCTCCAAAACCACCTCTGCCTGAGGGTGAAGTCCCTCCACCCAGGCCTCCACCCCCAGAGGAGAAGGATGAAGAGTTCCCGGAACAGAAAGCCGGGGAGGTGATTAATCAGCCGATGATGATGGCTGCCAGGCAGCTCCATGATGAAGCTCGCAAATGGTCCAGCAAGGTAAGCAACAGAGCTTTTCTTGTTGAGAAAGGATGGCTTCTGAGCAAGGTTGAACAACCACAGGCACAGCCCAGAAACAAGAGTCTATCTGGACTCGCCTTCTCTCTCTGCTTTGGCTCCTATGTTGCCAATAGCATGTTCTTCTTCCCTGCGGTTTAGTGAGATGTTTCCGGTGCTTGATGATTTCTCCTCAGAGCCAAAGTGAGAGCGAGGATGCCTGAGCTTTGAGAAGAGGGTTCCTTTCCTCTCTGTTCATTAGTGTGTTGGCTGCCCTGACCCTGGACATTTGGGGTCTTTTAAAACTTGCTTGTCTTTCTTGGGATTGCTGAATGTTTTTAGATGCTGCATCGCTTATTATCAGAGCTCTGTATGCTACATCTAGAGGAAATGTTTGCATTTTCTTTCCTTTTTTTCACTGAAGCAGGTAGACTGGTATCTTAGAAGCCGTATGCTCTGTCCTTTCTCACAATCGTCTTACCTCTCAACTAAGGCAGCTCCAGGCTAACTCCAGCTCCGCAAATCTGAAGGTGTAGAAATTCATGTGGTTGGTGAAAATTTGGATGCTGCTGCAGTCATGTCCCCTGAATAAATTTTGCCTATTTTCTCCTAAATGATGAAAAGTGAATGGTAGCGTTTCTAGATAAGAGCAAAATATTATTGCTAACCTTGCAGTGAAATGTAGTTCTAACTTAGTCCTAAATTGTTTCTCATGCAACCCTAGATCTTTATCCCTGCCATCTATTTGCCTTTATTCTTTTCATGTGCTCAGTGCATTCAAGCTCTTGTATTGATTGTACTTCCTCAGGGACCTCTCCCACCTGCAGCTAATCTCGGATTTTTTCAAGCTGGGAAATTCACCTTGATTTTTAACTCTGGTTTGTTCTGAACTGTTAGCTGAAAGCCAAGGCGCTAGGAGGGAATGGAGACTTTGCTGGTGTTGGACCTGACCTGTGGAATTATTTATAATAGTATCTCTCCAACTGGGGCATGCACACCCCTGGGACTATGTGGCAGAGTCCCAGTGCCCATAGGAGTGGCAGAGGGTGACAGTGAAGCTTGGTTTGACTGAAAGATTTTAAAGGAAATTAAAGTTTCGTTACAATGAACCCAGATACAGTGTGCAGTGAAACACAAAATATACATGAATTATAAAGATAAGACATAAAAGGGGCGGATATAGACAGCATTGACCTACATATTTGCCCCACTGTGCTGTTTGTGACCAGAAGTCCTTAGGTCTGGCTGTCTCCTGAGGTTTGGAACATCAAGGGTTTGCTGCCTTTGAGTTGTGAGAAGTCAGGAACTACTTGAATCGTGTGTGTGTGTGTGTGTGTGTGTGTGTGTGTGTGTTTGTTTTGGTGGTAGAGAGGAATACATGTGTGTGTATCTGTCAATCTGTCTGTCTGTACACTTTGGGACTCTGAACCCTAGCAGCAGTGAGCTGGCTTCTCTTCCTTTTAACTCATGAAGGAAATAGTCTGTTATTGACGAGTCTTGGTTGAGACAGAGTTTAGGAAAAGGGGTTTAGGTGGTATCTGAACCGCTTGCATGCCTTGAGTCCTACAACTTCATTGTCACCTTTTGGAGACAGGCTTCATGGGCAGGAAAAAACTTTTAGGAATGACAGCAACCTCAAATAAAATTCCATGCAAACTCCTACTTCCTCTTGGTTGCAGATGTTTGATGTAAAAAGTCTATTTTCACTGTTCTTCATCTAAACGGTTAGGCTTCATTGAGGCAATTCCTTTTATTTTCTTTCTACCTCAGCCTATTTTTAGCATCTGGTCCCCTTGCCTCCTCCCCTGGCCTTTTGTAATCCCACCCTGGTGCTAAATTCATGTTCTTCCCATCATGGTTCCTGTTCTTTCATGAGCACCAATTTTCGGCTCCTATGAGGGCTCCTCTGAGCTCAGCCGGTCAGTTGCTAAGTCCACATGTTATTCTGTCTGCGAACTAGGTAAGTTGAGTTTGGGCTGATTGAGAACTTATTTTGCAACAGAAGAGATTTGGGTTGCACCCAAGGGAAAGCCTTCTGAGTTAGTACTGGCAGTGAATGCCATAAGAGATTGTGGAAGCTTTCTCACTGCAGACCTTGAAAGAGTAGGGCGCTGGTCTGAGGTGCGGGTTCCCTGAGATGGGAGGGTGGATGGGGGTCTTCTTGAGGCTCCTTACGGCTGGGCGATTGCTGGGTGCTTGGTAAGTCCTCTTTACTCACCATTGTGTTTGTTTTCCTGCCTCTTTCCTGGTTATTTGTTACCTCCAACGTTACTTTAAATTCTGGAACTTTAAACTCATGAAATAATCTGTGTCTGGCAGCTACAGAGCTGACCCAAGTCACCTCCCGTGTCCCGGGAAAATGTAGAACAGTGACCATATGATCCAGCAGGGTGTTCGCTTTGCTCTGTTCAAAGCAACTTGTGTGGCTGCATTTCCTTTTTCTCTCTGGATTCCTTTTAAAGGTAATTGGCTACTATTGTTTGGTCGTTTGGCTCCTCAGAAATATTCTGATGTGAGAATTACTCTTGTCAAATTTAACTTTGGTAGTAAGTGTATAAAAAAAATGAATACCACTTGCTTTCTTGGTATAAATATTTCTCTGCAAACCCTTTGCCTGTGGAGCGAGTCCCTTTTCTTCATCCACCACAGCGTGGCTTGGACCGAGTGGTGCAGGAGGCCGAGTCCCCCTGTGGAGCCGGCGTATCCTGCTTCTGGAGTGTGCGCCATTTTCTTTCCCATCCTAGGCAAGCTTTGGTTACTAAACCAGCTGAAGCTCAGTTTCCCAAGTCCTTTTGCTCTTACTAACACTATCCCTGTTTCTCACCCTTCCCGCCATCGACCAAGCCGGGCATCCCAGCCGCTGAGGTGGGTATAGGTGTTGTAGCTGAGGCAGATGCGGCCGATGCTGTCGGGTTCCCTGTCCCCCCTGACATGGAAGACGATTACGAACCCGAGCTGCTGTTAATGCCATCCAATCAGCCGGTCAACCAGCCCATTCTGGCCGCGGCTCAGTCCTTGCATCGGGAAGCTACCAAGTGGTCTAGTAAGGTACTGATTAGCACCCCCGGTTGGGGGCTGCTCCAAATGCATCCGGCCATGTGCAGCCTTGACACATTGCATCACTCATGATCTGTGCGGGTCCTGTGAGTCTGAGCAGGGCGGGCATCTGTGTGTCTGCACCATGTTGTTAGGACTGGCTTCACAAATTTCATAGGTCTGCTAATGCCAGATTAATTGGGTTGCATTTATGTTCTGGGGATGGAGAGAGATGGGGTCACTGTTGGAAAAGATTCATTTTCTTACTGACCTTGTGGCCATCAATAGAACTTTAAACCCCTGGGGAAGCGTGGATGTGTGTCTCAATGACTTCCAGGTCAAGAACCATTGTAGACCATTAAAAGGTCACCTGGCCTGACCATTGAGCCCCCCACTGACCTCTCACTGATGGCTTAGGCAGAGCTGGTCAGGGTCAGGAGCAGCTTTACATGGCAGAGTCTCTGGGGAGGACTGCTGGCTGCCCTGCACTTGGCTGTGTGGCCGATGCTGGCCTTGAAGGGAGCCCACAGAGAAGGGAGCTTCACTGACTGCTTGTCCAAGTGGGAGGGAGAGGGAAACAGAGAGCGCTCAAGGCTGTAGGACAGGCAGCGTCGCAGTCCTTGGGGACTGAAGCAAAGCTGGTTTGGGGAGTAGGGGGATGGGGGTGATCACTTTTTTCCATTTCAAGGTGGCATGTTGCAAGAAGAAAGGGTTTGAAGGGTGATCGGTAATAACTAACCGTGGCACTATGCTGTCTTCTAACCAAGGTCATGAAATCCTGGAATGACCCCAGGTCTGCACGGGAAGAGGCAGACCCAGAGGGCCTCCCCTAACACACCCCTCGCCTCATGATTCCTTCCATGCCTGTGTTCCCTGCAGCCTCAATTATTGCCTGAGACGCCACATACCCTCCGGCATAAGTGATCAGCCACTTCAGGGTGCTGTGGAGGCCTCTCAAAGAGCACCCCGTGTGGCATGGTCTGCGTTTGCCTCACTGCATTGTGTAGAAATTGAAGAGCATGAGGGGAAAAATGAGGTGGGCCTGGCCTTTTAGGTAGTTTTGAACATTGCAGTGGCTGTTATTTGGGGTTATTGGCCAAAAGATGAGCCTTTCCAGGGTATAAAATAGTGACTTGTGTATTTCTTTATTATGACCCATGAAGGTTTTAGTAAGCCAAAATGCCAAGTCTAAGATAAACTGCCGTTAGTTGGAGGGGGGCTGCAGTTACAGCCTGACGTAGGATCTCTGCTTTCCGGATGCCTCCCCTGGCATCCTCTTCGCTGGAGGTCCCCTTAACCAGAGGCTTCACTCAGCTGAGGGGCCTGAAGACTTGATTCTTTATCCTTTTACATGTGAAGAATTAAAGCAACGCGTTCTTTCAGGCCGATGGGAAAAACAAGAGGCAGTAGAGGGAGGGCCAAAGCAGCCTAGATCAGAAAACATCTTTTTTTTTCCTCACTCAGGCTGAGAATAGTTACTTGGGGTTTTAAATTCTGGTTAAGTACTGAGAGTCCTTGGCTGCTATTCGCAACAAGGGTAAGGATGAGGGGGCTGATTTCAGCGTCTGGAAAGGCTCCTCTGTATTTTTCCCCTCAGGTCAGCTCTACTGCTTTCTCCCTACAGAAATGAAAATGCCTGTTTAACCGCTCCTTGGCCCTGTCCCCATGTTATTGACGCGATTAACCTGGAGATGCTGAAGAGCTTATTCCGTGCCGTGCCTGGGGCGCACATGCTGCCCTTGAGACTAATATCTAGGTCTTCGTCTTCCTTTTTTGTCAGCCGGGAGATGTCTCTCTCCATCCTCCCCTCTTCTCTCTCCCGCCTCCTCTCTCCTGTCATCTCTCTGTCTCTGACATGGAGAGCTGGGGCGAGTGTCCTGGCTCATTCTCTCTTCCTCCAGTGCTGTCCATATCACTCAAGAGTGTCCTTTTCTCCTCTTCTGCCCTTTCCAGAGGGGCGCTGGAGTGGCAGGCTCCCGCCTCTCTTCTCTGTACTTCCACTTCCTTTCTTAACTTGGCCAGAGCGTGGCGGAGCTCACGCCGTGTCTTTGCTTCTCTCCAGGGCAATGACATCATCGCAGCAGCCAAGCGCATGGCTCTGCTGATGGCTGAGATGTCTCGGCTGGTAAGAGGGGGCAGCGGTACCAAGCGGGCACTCATCCAGTGTGCCAAGGACATCGCCAAGGCCTCAGACGAGGTGACACGGTTGGCCAAGGAGGTTGCCAAGCAGTGCACAGATAAGCGGATTAGAACCAATCTCTTACAGGTACTCGGGAAAGACACTGTGTGTGTGTGTGTGTGTGTGTGTGTCAGAGTGGGAGGGATTTGAGAGGAAGAAAAGCAGGAGAGAGAAAGGTGAGTAGAGGAGGAAGAGGCATTTCAGAGGGGAAAGAATAGCGGGAGGGAAATATGCAGTCAGGAAAGTTTACTTACTAACCAGATGAAAGAATTTGACTGCTTCCGTTTCTGGACAAAGGGACTGTACTGACCCTGGGGAGAAAACAAGTGGGATCTTGCTGCTAAGGTACTGAGTGCCTTCTGTGTGCCAGCCGCTGGGAATGCAGAGGTGGATAAGTCTTGTCCTCAAGGAGCTTGCAGGCCAAACATGGAAACATACCCAATTAAACTTTCTCTTTAGGTATGTGAGCGGATCCCAACCATAAGCACCCAGCTCAAAATCCTGTCCACAGTGAAGGCCACCATGCTGGGCCGGACCAACATCAGTGATGAGGAGTCTGAGCAGGTATGTGTCTGCTGCGTTTGGTTTCTTGCCAGCAGCCTCTGCCATTTTGCAGCAATTTAATACAACTTTGGGGGAATTTTACCTCTGAATTGAGTATCCAGTATGCGATGGACTCTGACTCTCAGGAGGGGACAGACTGTGTTGGGGAGATGCGTCGGAAATCTGGATTGGAAGTAGAGCTCCTGTGCAACTTTTGTCAGCCAGCAGATGGGAAATTGAGGTGTAGGGAGGTTAAGTGTCTGGAGTAACACTATGAATCAGTGGCAGTTAGGACTCTACTCAGTTCTTTACGCCCGGAATAGGTTTGGTTCTCTGAGGCCTCCAGTGCTCATTCACTCTCACCCACTGCATGCTTTCCAGCCCTGGGTGGCAAGTGCCTCAGGGAGGATGAATAGGGCAGGCTTTTTAGCGACAGGAGGTGGGTAGGCCTGTGCTGAGAATGAAATGATAGCTCAAAGGAGGTGCTTCTCTTGTATTCTCTTTAAGTTTCTCTGACGGAGATAGAAATAAGGATGAGCCAGGTATGGAGGCATGTGCCTGTAGTCCTAGTTACTTGGGAGGCTGAGATGGGAGCATCCCTTGAGCTCAGGAGTTCCAGACAAGCCTGAGAAATAGCAAGATCCCCTCTCTACTAAAAATAGAAAAAATTGGCTGGGCATGGTGGCGCATGCCTGTAGTCCCAGCTACTCAGGAGGCTGAGGCAGGAGGATCGCTTGAGCCCCGGAGTTTGAGGTTGCTGTGAGCTATGATCATACACTGCACTCTAGCCTGGGCGACAGAGCAAGACTCTGTCTCAAAAATAAACAACCCCCCCCCCCCCAACCACAAACAAACCCAAACAACTGGTTGGGCGCAGTGGCTCACACCTGTAATCCTAGCATTCAAAGAGGCCAAGGTGGGAGGATCGCTTGAGGTCAGGAGATCAAGACCAGCCTGAGCAAGAATGAGACCCTATCTCTACTAAAAATAGAAAAAAGTAGCCCGTTGTGGTGGCGAGCTCCTGTAATCCCAGCTACTCTGGAGGCTGAGGCAGGAGAATCAGTTGAACCCAGGAATTTGAGGTTGCTGTGAGCTAGGCTGATGCCACAGCACTCTAGCCCAGTGACAGAGCAAGACTCTGTCTCAAAAAAACCAAAAAAACCAAAACAAACAACCTAGGTAAACTATATAGTATATCAGTTAGTGATGATAGGTTCCATGTAGAAAACTGAAGAAAAAATTGAAGGATGAGCAATGCTGGGAGTTGGGGACGTGGTTTGTGATTTAAAGTAATGTGAGCAGGGAAGGCCTCACCAAGGTGACAACTGAACAAAGATCTGAAGGAGGTGAGTTGGGGAGACAGGGGATACCTGGAGAAAGAACATTCCAGGTAGAGGGAACAGTGGGTCCTGAGGGAGGAGCATGTTTGACGATCGAGACAGAGTACATGCTACAGGGCATCTGAAGGCACACAATCAGTGACGGTCCACTTTTGGGTCCTTTTTCGTGATCCGGCTAACCCACCAGTGATGAGGGCAAGTACAGGGGATGTCAGGTACCAGCGGGGCTTACTG
Source organism: Avahi laniger (assembly GCA_963575035.1). Lineage (NCBI taxonomy): Eukaryota > Metazoa > Chordata > Mammalia > Primates > Indriidae > Avahi > Avahi laniger. Next base: position 12,151 of record CAUYSK010105877.1, read on the forward strand.
TGGTCTACACCTGGCTTAAACCTATTTTGGAGGCAGGGCTGCATCAGGGACTGTGAGTAATGGAGAGTGCCTCTTTCCTTGCAGGCCACGGAGATGCTGGTTCACAACGCCCAGAACCTCATGCAGTCCGTGAAGGAGACGGTGCGAGAAGCAGAAGCCGCTTCAATCAAAATTCGAACAGATGCTGGCTTTACACTGCGCTGGGTTAGAAAGACTCCTTGGTACCAGTAGGCACCTGGCTGAACCTGGCTGGGATAGAAACCCCTGCTAAACAGAAGGGAAATGATCTGAGTCCCAGAAGCCACCCAGAATTGCTGGGGGTTGAAAGCCACATCCTGGCCTGACACATCAGAAAGGAATAGGAGCCTCTTCACATTAGAAAACATTTATACTTTTTTCATGGACACTTTGAAATGTGTCTCCGTATAAAGCCTGTATTCTCAAACACAGTTATGCTCGTGCACTCTATCCCAAATAGGCAGGTTGGGTTTCTAGCTCATGGACCTCACATAAGCTCAGAATCCAAGAGTGAACACTAGCCAAGACACCCTGCTCTGCCCTTGATCCCTAGGAGACATTTCCCTCTGTCTCCCTCTGCTGGACCCCATTTACCCTTCAGGGTTCCCAAGACCCAGGGCCCAGGCAAGTCAGTTAAGAAGGAAATCACTGTGCCTCCAAAAATTGTTGTGAGCTTTCCGTGCTGCTGCCGACCCTGCCTACCTTCCCTGGGCTGTGCAACCGGGGTCCTTGTCAGAAGTGAGCTTCGCTGCTGCAGGGGAAGGTGGCCGCTGGGGAGCTCCAGCATATGGGGCCTGGATTCATTTCCTGCCCTTCCCCAGTTTAATCCTTCTAGTTTCCCACAGCGTAAAACCAGATTTCACAGAGGAAATCAGAGTCACATGATTCTGTCTTTCCCATGCCCCTGAGCAATGTCTGTGCTAGGGAAACTTCCCATCCCATGTCCTGCCTTGGCCACCAAGGTAGCCAACCCACAAACACTGTGTCCTGGTGCTCTCTGCCACTGGAGGGGCAGAGTAGCTGGGGTGTGGCCCTGCCCATCTTCCTCGTGGGGCCACTCCCAGGCGCTCTATGCTTTGTCACTGCCTGCGGAGGTCTGTGCTGAGGCCTTATCATTCATTGTTAGCTCTTAATTGTTCTTTCTGAGCTGAAATGCTGCATTTAATTTTTAACCAAATCATGTCTCCCATCCTGGTTTTGGTAGTCTTCCCCAACACCTTTCCTAAACAAGATTTTAAAGATATATAGGTGTTCATCTGTAGTTTTGGAGGATCCTTTTTATCCTTTTGAAATTAAGTCCCAAGAATTAGTGCTTGCCCTCCAAGAGTGTTCAGTGGAAAGGTAATCCTGTCTGAGGCACACTTCCCGCCTAAGGCAGAGTGGTATCTGCAGACTAGAATTCTGGTGCTACTAGGAATGAATCAGTGGGAAATACTCCTTTGTAATTCCTTCCTCCCTTCAGCCAACTACAACCAAGCCCCCTACATCCTCTTCCAAGTAGGACTGTTCAAGAGAGTAATGGGTATACTATTTATCACCACAGTAAGATTCCTATTAGGCAAAGTTAGAGAGGGCAAGTTTTCCTTTTTTGTACCTATCACTACTAAGTATTTCCTGGCATATGAAACCATATTTCTTCCCAGAGCCCAGAACCAGATAAGTAAAGGAGTAAGAACTCTAGCCTGAATGTCCTTCCTTCCAGCCTTCAATGTGTGTTCGATTCCAACACTGAACGTGTAGAACTTGTGTTAAGGTGGTTGGTCCTATACTCAGGCTTCCTCTATTTCCTTTTAATTGATGAAGGTTATTTTCAAAGCCCTCAGCATATTTGTATAGTGCTTACCTGATATAAATGCAATATTAATGCCTTTAAAGTATGAATCTATGCCAAAGATCACCTTTTGTTTTACTAAAGATTAGAGGAAATAAGAAAAATCATGTTTGCTCTCCAAGTTCTTCCAGTGGTTTGAGACACTGGTTTGTACTTTATGCCAGATGTGCTTTTCTCTAATATCAGTGCTCAAGACACAGTGAAGCAATTTAAAAGACAAAAAAAATCCCTAAATGATTAGACAAGTCACCACTAAAAAACTACATTTCTAAGCTAGGATTTATTATATGCAAATATTTTCTGCCTCTTCTTTTGTTCTGTTTAAAACAATAAAATGCATTTGTATAAATAATGCTTTAAACGATGGGTATGTTATTTTAGCAAGAACTTTTAGGTCAGGTTTCTCCTTCATTTTGAAGAATAGCCAATGAAACTAATCTTCAAGATCTGAAAACTAAAGATTTTTATTTAATCCAAATGTTTTAGAACATATTTGCTTAATGAGGATCTGTGTGATAATGGACAACTTTGGGGATTATACCATAGAAGGAACGAAGTGACAAAGGTTAACAGTAGGCAGAAGGCAGCCAGATGATGCGGATCACCCCCCAGGGGAAGTAGTTTGTCTTCATCTCAGAAGATTCTAGCTATTCATGGAGACTGTCACTATCCCCTAAGAAGCTGATGTCGTTAAATATGCAGGAGCACCACAGGTCCATTTTTCATATTTCGAAGCCCAGTACAGACAGTAGAGTTGTCGGGGATCCACCAGGGCTATGAGGCAGAGTTAGCTTTTGGGGACATAGTCGTCTTCTTGCTTGAGGAACACTAACCGTAAAGGTAGGAGCAGGTTCTTGGAGTTGGGACATCACTGTTTTTGCCTGATTTTCTAGATCTGAAGGGGGTGAATATCATTAAAGGGTGATATTGATATTTAGTGTTGCCAACTGCTTTTATCACTGCTTTAACTCAGAAAAGCTGCCGACTGTAGAGGCAGATCCCAGGCTGTTTGAATTAAAGAAAAACGTCCAAGGCTGCTGAATTAGCAATCTCTAAAACTTGTCTCATTTCTGTTATTCACCATGCTCACTGGTGCTGCCTTCCTGCTGCATTATAGTTATTTTCTCAACTCTGTTGCCTCTAAGGACAATAAGACTAGCATTTTCCAAGGGTTCTTCTGTAGCACCACTTAAGGAATGAGCCCATCAGATGCACTCCCTTTGAATAAAACGATAGTGATGCCCTCACGCAATTATAATCTACTTCATTTGCTCTTGGGATAGACTCCTGTATGAATTTAGGAAAAGGGAATATTCTGGGATTAGCTGGAACTCTGTGCTTGAAAAATATTCTACTGAGTATTCATGAATATTTGTTATTGGTAGGTGGTAGTGGTGGTGGTAGGGAAGGTAGCTTTGATCTCAGTCTGTGGTCAGAAGGGTGATGCTTAAAGAAAGTAAGAATGGCTATTAACATACTGAGGTTAGGAGAGCAACTGTCAAAGCTTGTGTGATGATACAGAAAAAAATCTGGTCATGTTCAGCCTGCTCTCACACTGAGCCTCACACATCTCAGAATGTTTGATCAACAGTGAGGCTTAAAAACAAAAACAATTTGTTGCTTTCATCTTTTTATTGACAGTATAACCAGAGCGAGAGAAATGGTTACTGAATTCTATCAAATTAATAAATACAATAACTTAATTGTGAAGGAAAACAGTCTACTTGGATATAGCAGAAATTGCTAGAGGCAAGGGTCTCTTGGCATATATTCTGCTTGGACAGAAGAGAAGCCAGCACAGGAGGAAACTGGATAGTCCAGGGATGGATTGTTGGGATTAGGGATTATGCAGAAGAAAAGCAAATGTTCTTGCTGCTCTTTGGAGGTAAGAACTCTGAAGAGTAAGACAATAAAATAAAAAGCAATTGCACTGGGTAACCAACCGTAGGCAAAAGGAATACATATTTGGCAACATTTTGACTTTAGTTGCCAATCTGAGATTGGTCACTCTAGAAATTTAGAAGTTGCAAAAGTGGCCTTTCTTACATGATGAGAAGCAGGCTGCACCCTGGGCAGGCAAAGTAAGAATGCTGCTGTGCCGTGGGCTCCCTCTACCAGCACCAACCACCAGCCCTGACAGCACACACGGGATCGAGAGTAAGGGCTGTCCTTAGCGTAACAGGGAAAGTCAGCTATAAGCTGAGAAGACTGAAAGAAAAGAATGGAGCCACAAGGAGACAACTAATAGTATAAATAAGAACAAGAAGGAAATGTGAAGAATAAGCACTTAACTTCAGCCTTTCTTCATGTCTAATGAGGCAAAATAACCAGGCCAGGTCTACCAAGCCTATGAAGTTGAATGAAATGATGCAACTGTTGACTGACCTTCTAACCATGATGATCAGTGTGGTATCATCAGTGTTACTGAGGGTTTTGTTTTTGTCTCATTATAATGCACTTCCATGTATTTTGTCAGTACAGTAGAGACATTTAAGTACTCAAGTGATAATTATCACAATAGTTTTAGGAAGGAATCTGTGACCCTTGGGAAGCACACAGCATGAAGAGGGATGCAGGCAAATTCAATCCCGTCAGAACAGCAACAAAAGATTAAAGATTAATGAAGACTGAGGATAGTGAGGCAGGCACATTTTCCTCCTTTTGCTGAACTGGGGCATGAAGCATTTAGGCTAACTATGGTTTAAGTGGTATTAGATAAGCTTTATAAAACATGAAGATGGCAAAGGTTTCACTTAAGTTTCTTTTCTTAAAATTTTCTTAAAAGTGCAAATGCTTGTGCTTGCAAAAACTTCCTAAAAGCAGAAATAGTGTTCCCTTTTACTACCTTAATAAAGCATTTGCCCCTTTGATACAAGTGATATTTATTATGCTAACAGCTGAACCAGTGGCACAAAATCGAGATGTTATTTACTGCAGCAAGGTCCCTGTAAATCAAAATCTGAGCTTTACATAAAAATCTTACATATAAAAAATACAATACCAAGTACAGTGAGAATGGAGAATGGAGCATGGAGCAGCAGTGCTCCCTGCCAGGGCCATGTGGAAGTGGCTTTTGCTACAGTGCTTGCTTAATGGCACAAGTGAAAAGCTGAATAAGGCAAACACTTGAAGAGGCAGTTTTTTGTAAACTTCTTGGGCGGGGTGGGGAAGGATTCCCTCTGTTGGGAGAGACACTGATTTGGGATGGCTAAGATCAGAAGGTGTGACATTTGGCTGCACCTGACACATCATGTCACAGATTAAGATCGCTCCTGCTGGATGAGACCAGTTAACTTGTTTTAGGAGAGGTTATCACTGTAGTTTCTGCCCTTTCTGTTACAATGTACAGCGTCCAGGTGGTACCCCCCTGTGAAGAATTCACCTCCAAAATCTTCCTAAGTGAAAAGATATAAAATAAGCTAAGTCATTAAAAAAGTCTCCTTAGCTTAAAGCTCCTTAAGAACCCTACATTAATTACTAAGCTACTTTGTTGGCGGTATGTAGCTCGACACAAATGCTTTAACTAGATACGTATTCCCACCCACTTGGTACCTAATAGTAATAAATTGTAATGACACTTGGAAAACAAACTGATCTTGAGAAATTGTGGCCTCTTCTCATGTCCTCACTTGAAACTTTCCAGCTTTCGTGACATATTTGACTCCTTTAAATGGCTTATATTTCTCCCCATACATGTCCAAGCGGTTTACTTTTAAGCCTGTGTCAAAAAGAATGAAAAGGAATAAATTATCACAGTCACACCAGTACAGTTCTGCTAACTCAACACATTACTAGCAATGAACATTACATGGTAAATCTGATGTTAGCCAGTGTCCCTTCCACCATGTGGAAGGACTGTCTCTTCCATTCGTGAATTAATGCACTGTGAGGGTATGGTTTTAGTTAAGATTCCCACAAAGGCGGGGAATGTCTGTTAAGGATGATTCTACCTTTTGTAAAAACGAATGACTTCCTCTTTGGTGCTCAAATGAGGGTGGGGGGTGAAGGTAAGCTCTGAAATAAAAGTGCTTTCCAAAATCATTAATGTCTGGAGGGCTGGCCCCTAAGCACAGTGTAAAAGGCAAGCTGGAGCCCTTGCACTTTCTAGAGAGGGAGTGTTTGTTACTCTTCTAGGCTCGTAATAATTGAGCTCGGCAAACTCAATTTCCCTTAAACACAAGTAAAACTTATCCTTACCTGAAATAGCAAGCTGCTGGATCTTGAACTGTATGTTGAGGCTTGGATTGTCTTCTGGCTTGGGTGCTCCAGACTGTAAATTTACCAGTCCTTTAAGACTTGGGAGCTTCTGAGGAGTAATTTTTCCCACATCCCATGTTAGTACCTTAAAAAGACATACAATCAAAAACAATCAAAGCCACTAGTTAAAAACAAATGCTCAAAGACAAGGTTCAGAGACACCATAAACTTCTATATAAAATGAAGCACAGAGTCTTGAAAACAAGAGACTTGAGATCTATATTGAGTTTACCACTAATTAGCTCTGTGACTCTGAATGGGGAGGGAGTGTGGAGACTCAACATTTGTTGAGCATTTACCTTTGGGTTAGCATTGTGCTCAGCACTATTCCCGTGTTATCTCATAGAAGGCTGGGAAGTAGATTTTGTCTTCTATTTACCAATGAACAAATTAAGGCTCAGAGAGATCAAATGACAGGGTCACACAGCTAGTTAGAGGCAAGGCTGGGATATGAACCTAAGGCCATCGGATTTCAACTGTTCCTTCCATTATACCGTCATCTTCACTACTTTTCTCTGGACCTTTTTATTTTTCTGTAAATTAAGACTGACTGAGGTGGGTATTTTTAAACTTTTAGCTACGGAACCCTCTGTTCAAATGAAATCTTTAGTGTGTAAGCTCAACAGTAGACGAGGGAGCAAAAGTGTTACAGTTGAAGCTCCCCTTCTCAGCCCTGTGTGGTCTCTGGGGACGTTCTTTGAATCCTTAGGACTGGGTTAAATGATTTTTAAAATTCCATGACTTTATTAAAAAATATGCTTTTTCATTTATCAGGCAGCTCAATGACCATGGCTGTTTGAAAACAATCATATTTTCTACCCAACAGGAAGCTGAGAGAAAATAATCTTTTACAGTTTTTCTGAAAACCCTCTGCTAGAGGCATGTTTAAATAGGGTGAAGAAGCAACTTTTCTAGCCAACATCCCCTGTGAAAGAGTATGAAATGACGCTTTTAAATTAAAAGGGAAGAAAAAAGCCTTAATGATCAATTTCTATGGAAATTTTAATAATAGACTATCATAATTGCTTCTTGTATCCACATAATGTACATCTCTTTTGGAAAATCTTTTGTTTCTTCTTTCTCATTAGATAGTGGAGTCTCTGGATTACCAATGGATGAGTAAAGCACACTCTGAAAAAGGACAGAATGAGTCTCAGTTTTCTGTTTACCTACTCAGTGGCAGCTGCAGGACTCCCTCCACAGCCAGTGGCAGAAGCACAGCACAGTACACTCTAGGTTTTGATAGGAGCTTTAGTTTTAAATAAGATGCTAAACCCCTCTGTCCCTCCCCGCAAATCACAAAATATATTGCAGAAACACTTGCTCACTCTTGATTTGAAGTGGCTGTACCTTGGTGACTGGATCAAATGTATAGTTGCCTTGTGTTGGTGTCAGGTTCATATTCAGCACAACTTTTGGCATGTGAACTGTCACTGTAATTCCTTCAATAGTTTTTCCCATATTCTGTTTTGGTCCAATTGTTATATCAAATCTGCCACAAGAGCTGTTCTCCTTAAAGCTGATATTATGTTTTACATATACTGGTATTGCCACTAGACTAAATAGAGAAACAAAGAGAGACACAAAAGAACACATATACACAATTAATGGTGTGGGACAGCTTCAGAGATGGCCTGAAAACCTCAATCCAGAGTATCCTCCCCTGCCTCTAACTCCACAATAGGGCTCTATACAGTTGGCCTTCCTTATCTGTGATTCGGCATCCTCGAAGTCAACCAACTGTGGACTGAAAATATTTGGGGCTGGGTGCGGTGCCTCAGGCCTATAATCCTAGCACATCAGGAGGCTGAGGTAGGAGGATCACTTGAGGCCAGAAGTTCAAGACCAGCCTGGGCAATAATGAGACCCTGTCTCTGCAAAACATAAAAAGAAAATTAGCCAGGCATGATGGTGTGTGCCTGTAGTCCTAGTTACTTGGGAGGCTGAGGCAGGAGCATGGCTTGAGCCTAGGAGTTTGAGGTTGCAGTGAGCTATGCTGATGCCACTACAATCTGGCTTGGGCAATAGAGCGAGACCCTCTCTCAAAAGAAACCACACAAAACAAAACCAAAAATATTTAGGAAAAAATAAGCCAGTAACAATAAAAAAACTAACATGGTATAACAATTATCTACATAGTATTTACATTGTATTAAGTATTACAAGTAATTTGGAGATGATTTAGAGTATACAGGAGGATGTGCCTAGGTTATATGCAAATACCACATTTTATGTAAGGGACTTGAGCACCTGCTGATTTTGGTATCCCTGGGGTGGGCAGTGGTCCTGGAACCATTCCCCCAAGGACACCAAGGGACAACTGTACCTCTAGAACTGCACATTCACCATCTGGGCAAGGGGGTGCTAACTGTGGCACAATGGTACTACTGTGCTAGGAAATGTATGATTTTTCAGCAACAACTATATAAAATCAAGACAGAAATCTAAAGTTTAATTATAGTGTAAACATTTGGGGCAAATGGTTCTAATTTTAAAAAATGACTTAAAATCCCATTGAAAGATAATTTAAAATATCTGTTTTAAATACAAACTGAAACAGTTCCTATGTGATAAGAGCCAAGAAATAATTCCTTAACTTTTGAGACCTATCCTCATGTCACTCAAATACCTTCTGACAGTTTCAGGGGACAAGCTAGCTACAACCCACAATGCTAAACTGTTCCTTTAAAACTCAAGCAGTGACTTGAAGCAGATAATTTGGGGAATGTCCTGGGGAGCTACAGGTCGATGTGCCTCCTGTTAGTCACAAAATCTACAGACCACAATAAAATTATGGCACCAGTTCATAGTTTTTCCCAGGTTATGTGTGGTCCAAAAATGCTTGCTCTCAGCTACAGATTATACTAGTCTCAATTACTACTACTCTACACTCTCAGATTCAAGGTGTATTGGTTATTCTAGGCACATACATTCAGCAGTTCTCACTGGGTCTCCTGGTAAGCCATGGTTTAAGTGAGCATTGATGAACTCAGGTACCCAACTGTCAGAATGAAACAGGGAAAGGTGAGTTCTACTCAATACATTGATATATTTAATGGCAGACTATGGTTGACGCATTAACATACTTTTGTGAGCTGACACGGTATGATATGAGTCGGAAATTTCCATCTGGAGGAATAAATGACAAAACTCTTTCAGATTCCCAGCGCTTGAACCGGATGCAGGGGTGGAAGCTGACATCATCCAGAAGCCTTGGGTTCTACCACAAAAACAGAAGACGGCCGTATTCACATAATATGATGAATATGGCAATTCTACTCTGGTACTAGGAAAGATTAATATGCTCCCTAAAGAAAAAGCAGTCATCTAAGAGTTTACTATGACATAATCTTATTGACACAACCACATCAACACAACCTTACTGTTTCATAATGCTTTAAAGTTTGCAATATTTTATGTACATTATTTTATTTGAATTTCAACAACTTTATGAGGGAGAAAAGGCCAGTAGTATTATTTCCATTTCATAGATGAAAACACTGAGATTCAAAGAACTTAAGGTCAGGACAAATTGGTGACAGAGACAGCACCAGAAATCAGTTCTCTTAATTGTTCTTAGCAGTATTTCATGCGGAGTCTAAAATGATACAAAAGACCAATGCCCTTTCACATCAGCAAAGCAAATAATTATTCAGTAAAAATGATACTGGAGATCTACAGAGGTAAGCCAGACAATTTTAAGCCACTTCTAGCACACTTAGGCAAAGCCCTCTCCTCAGCATTTCCACAAAGGCCATGCTCATCTTCTAAGTGATTGAATGGGAAACTGTACTAGGAATATTCCTGAGATAATGTTTTCCAACGTAAGATACAAACTTATCCCTGTATTTATCATGGCATTCTGCTCTTCACATGTATTAGGCATACAAGGGGCTACAGAACAGGAGAATAAAATTTACCATGAAGGAAAGGGAGAGATCAGGCATTCCAGATAGCTTAATGCAAGCATCAATGACTCCCTGAATTTCGGCAAAGACTGTAGATCCTGAAGAAACAAATAAAAAGGGAAATTAAAACAGTGGAACCTGGGTCTTTACTAGAGCTATTGCTGTATCTGGAGTAATGGCGATACCCCCTGGTGCCAGACTTACTGAAGCTTTGTACCTATATTAACAAATCAGGGGACAGAGGATCCATGACACCAGTTCAGACAGCTTCTTCACTGAAGTGCCACGGTCCGTACCTAACTCAGGTTAGAATATGATAATTCTAAGGAAAATCAAACTGTCTCCTTTATAGAGTCAACCCTGTGAGCGTGCTGGATATGAGTTTAAAACGTTTTTAATAGAATTTTAAAATGAAGCAAGTTTCGTAAGAAATGGACTAAACTACTTGTTAACTTTTTTGGAAATAGGAGCCACAATAGAAAATCTATTATTCTATAACATGGAATGTTATAAGGGCACTCACTGAAAAAAGATATTGGCTCATAATTCACAAAAGGTCATCATCACATAACAACTAGTTGTGTGACCATGAGCAGTTCACTTAACTGTTCTGTGCCTCAGTTTCCTTGTGTATAAAATGTAAAGATAGGATTAGATGTTTTTAATAATAAAATATCATGATTCCAATACAGTACTGTTGTTTTGTCTGGTTACAAAAATAATAAGAAAGGGGCCCTTACTACAAGTGCTGTACATAAAGCAGTAGCAAAAGTATGGTGTATGGTAGACATGCAATAAATGTTAGAATGAATAAACAAGAGAGAGAGGTATACAAGGTAATAAATAATTGACTTAAGGCATCCTAAGTTCTGATTTACAAATGTTTGGCAGATTTCAACTAGTGGTTATGAAAATTATATGTAGCCTCTGGTCAAAATAGATTTTTATATCATTAGAAGACAAATGCCTTTCCACTGAAATCATATTGCTAAGGGATTTCAATTTTCTATTCAGCTTGCGTCAGCTGAATTGTTTTTCCCCAAATATGACCACATGCACATAATTACCTGATTTATCTATAATTGCATCTATTTCTTCAACGACATCAAAATAGGCTTCATTGTTTGTGTATTTTACCCCTGCCCGACGCCATGGGATGTTGGACAGCTGCCCGGTGGGGAGTGTATCCCCAACATTACTACTGCCTAGAAACCAGAAAAAGAGAAAGCAAAGCTGATAAATAACATGGTCATCAGAGAAGCTATTGCCAGAAAAAAGAAACAAAGAATGCTTTAGCTGCTTCTTCAATGTTTGGGTTTTTCTTCACTGAAGTTGTGGATGGTCTCCAGAATTGTCAGAGGCATATCCATGCTAACATGATCAAATTTCCAGAAGACAAAATAGGCCATGTGTTTCTCTGTCTACCTGCTGAACCAGGTTAAATTCATTTACTTATCTTTTGCTTCCTGTGTGTAATGGTAACCTAACCTAATTCCAGTGGCTCAAGAACAGAATCTCATCCTGATGCCACTGATGAAAAAAAGAGGCTGGTTGTTTCTTCTGCCAATAAAATGTCTTCACTGAGAATAGAGAGTTATAACTAGGCCATTCCCTATTCAGCTTAATTCTACATGAGATGCTGCCAAGCAGGCCTCAGTGGAGTAACTAGATGAAAAATGTATTTTGGCCTTTTCCCATTTTCAGGTTAGCACATCATACGGCTGCAATATAGCCAATTTTCAATATCTGGCTAATTTCCTGGCAAACTGACATACAACTAAAAATAAATCCGGTTATCTAAAAAATATATCCTTGAACTGTGACTGACTTAACATTGTTTTGGTTAATTTACACTTCCAATTCAAAAGTAGTACATGCTTAACCAAAATTTTTCAAAAAATGTATAAAGTCCAAAAAGGTGGTTTTAAAAATAAACTGTCTTCTTACTACCAAAATACAACTATCATTAACATTTCTGTTAACATGATGGTATTAACATTTTAATATAACAGTATTTTGGCAAATTTCTTTAAACATGTTCTCCATGAATAGGTGGCATTTATTATTTTTTCTATTTTATAATTTTGTTTTTAATTGCACTTTAAAATATAGTAGTGATAATACTGTATATATTAATACAATTTTGTAGTCTATTTATGGTTGGTGTTCCTATCTCCAACCTGTTGCCTTCCAGAAGAATTTTCAAAAAGCAGTACTTTAATCATATTATCTTCCTGTTCAAAAACCTTCAGTGTTTCCCCACTGGCTTTATGATAAAAGCTAAATATTTAGCCTAGCATTCAAGGACTTTCTCAACTTAACTTTTCAATTTTACCTCAAACTTCTCAACTGAAAAACAGCTCTTGTTTCTGCTAAAGAGGTTAATTTAATTCAAGGTTTTTCACTTCATATGTGTTTTTTCTCATATAGTTTCACCTGTGAAGAATGCTCTTTTTCCTCCCTCTCTTCCTAAATTGATTCTCTAGGGTGGCTGAGGGCCACCCAGTACAGTTCAGGAGGGATTACTTCATTTATTGAACCATTCTCTTAAACTTTGTAACATACTGTCTCATGAATCTATGGTATATTTTTATATTCTATATTTTAATAATTTTTCTGACTATAAACATGTTTATTTTGGAAAATTAGAAAGTATAAAGCAAAAAAAAAGATAATGTGTATTTCCTCAGCTGGAGATAATCATTGTAAATATTTTAGAACTTTTTGGTCTGTGTGAATATTTACATATAACTAAAGAATAACTTTTTATGGTTTTGTGCTGAGTTTTTCATTTAATATTGCATCGTGTGCTTTCCAATGTCATCACAATATCTATAAAGTATGGAATTGCTTTTTAAAGTCTTATACTGTTGTTTATGTATTTTAATTTTTTTTCCAGTCTACCACTCAGAGTGTAAGTTTTAGGAGCACAGACACTTCACCTTATCTTTCTTTGAATTTCTCTTAATGCTCACGCTTGCACAGAGGATGAATAAGGAGCTGCTGAATGATCTTTTTCTTTTAGGCCATTCTCAGCCCTTTTTAGATCAATGCACTGGAGAGGGGTTTACAATGGTGGACAGTATAACATTTCACAGTGGCATATAACATTTCATAGGAATCTCTCTCTAAAAGACTTTAATACTTTCAAAAGAATATTGCTATCTGGATGTACCTAACTTCTAGCTACACTCAAGAATGAAGCCCAGTTGGAAGCTTATCACAGAAGTACAGGCCCACAATGCATGAGATCTCACAAGTAAACTAATTTCCCATTTCCTCTTGTTTTAATACATCTTTTGCATGTATGAAAACAAAAAACTGGAGGAGACAGTACATACTGTGTGGCAAAGAGTCTTAGATTTTCTATATTCTAGTAATTGTGGGGTAGCAGCATGCCAGTTATATAATGCTATTTTAAATATTAAAATGCCAGGCTATAAATAGACTAAATGCTCTTCTAAGTGGGCTCATATACTGGCTTCTTTAGAATTAACTGGGATAATTTATTCAATCTTATTATTTATTATTAAATAATAGTAATAATATTATTGTGGTCTTGTAGAAAAACCTTTAATAAGAGAGTAATAACCAAAAGTTCTTTATCATTTAAGACCCAGCCTCTTTCCATGAAAAGAAATACACAGTATATCCATTTTTCACATTCCTAGTAACTTTAATTCTGGCCAAACTGGACTACTTTGATAATCTGTTAGATTATAAGCAACAAGGAGTGGTTCATAAAGTTTTAACTGCTCAGTTCCTAGTAGAGTATGTTTTTATCTTACCTGTAATAGAGTTGACAACAGAACGTAGAATTGTTGGTGGTTTAATCAATTCTTTCAAAATGTTTGATTCAGTAGCCAGTGGAAATCCATTGTCTAACATTTCTTCTAGGAGTTCATATACTATGACCACATTATCCTTAATTGCAGCCTCTGAACACTCACCAAAGTAGTCCTAACAAAATATACAGAATAAACTCACAGTAACATAATTCATTGTTTAAGATGATGAAAATATATAAAGCAGAGGGGGGAAAAGCCCTCTCTAGTCCTAACATTATTTCTTAATATTTTCTTAAAATTTGTAGATTGAATTGCATTCACATCACGTATCATACCAGAAACTACTGAAACATTAAACTGGAAACTGAACTACAAACTTCATTTGCCCTGATTAACTACTGTGAAACACACATGGATAAGTTTAAATTATTTGTTATATTCAGCAAGAGGAAATAATAAAATGTAAATATAGAAGAGTTTCCATAACCAATAAAAAAGTCTTAGGATCATCCAGAGAACTATATGTGGAGGACAGTACTGTTTCCTGATGATAGACAGTCGGCGCTGGGTATTTGTGGGGGACTGGTTCCAGGAACTCTCATGGATACCAAAATCCACAGATACTTACGTCCCTCACATAAAATGGCATATTATTTGCACAGAACTTATGCACATCTTCCTGTATACTTTAAATCACCTCTAGATTACTTATTATACCTAATATAATATAGAAGCTATGTAAATAATTATTATACTGCATTGTTTAGGAAATAAAAAAATTCTGTCCGTGTCCAGTACAGATGCAATTTTTTTTCCTGATGTTGAATTCATGGATGTGGAACCCACAGATACAAGGGCCAACAGTAATTTGTAATACACATAAAAAATAGTGAAAAGAGCAACCATGTGAGCCACGATATACCATACAGAAAAGGGTTTACGAACTTACTCTTAAGTTAAAATGAGAGACAGAGAGTACATATAAAAAGCTGAGTAATTAAAGAATGTAATCATGTCTCACCTCCAACTAACTTGGGTAATTTAAGTTAGAAAGGTTTGATGGATAACCAACCTGAAAAGTGTCAGCAACTCGATGTAGGAACTCAATTACAAAGAGAGGTGGCACTTCAGTTTGTATGACAGACACAAAGAAGAGCTTGTCCCGGTAGATACTGATGAGGTAGTGGTGAGGTGTTGAGATGACAGGTGGTACATTCTCAACATCAGCAGCTTTTTCCTGAGCTTCAAAGAAATAATCACAGACAGATTGGCTCACAACACTCTTCCAGTGCTTCTCTAGAAATATGTCACCAGAACAGTTTATGAGAAACAGACTGTGGATCATTTTCTGTTGGAGACAAAAAAGGTTTAAATTTATTACACGTCAAAACGCATCTTTGCATTACACTGACACAAAACCAAAGGAAATAAAAGAAACTACACACCGATATCACTTATGAATGAAGATGTAAGAAATCTCAACAAAACACCAGCAAACCGAATCCAGTCACATATAAAAAAAGATCATACACCCTGACCAAGTAAGATTTATTCCAGAGAAACTTCCTTAACCTGATACAGAGCATCTATGAAAATCCCACAGGTAATATCACATTGAATGGTGAAAGACCAAAAGTTTCCCCCAAATAACAAAGATGTCTACTCTCACCATTTCTATTCAACACGGAGGTTCTAGCTAGGGCAATTAAGTAAGAAAATAAAACAAAAAGCTTCCAATTGGAAAGAAAGAAGTAAAACTGTATCTACTGTAGAAAATATAATCTTGTATTTAGAAAATCCTAAGGAATACACACACATACACACAAAACGATTACAGCTAATAAATGAGTTCATCAAGGTTGCAGTATACAACTCAATATAAAAATAAATTGTATTTCTATATACTATAGCAATAATTTGAAAATGAAACTAATAAAACAATTTCATTTATAATAGTATCAAAAAATTTAAATACTTAGGAAATTTAACAGAAGAATTGTAAGACTTATACACTGTATGTTACAAAACATTGTTGAAATAAATTGAAAAGACCTAAAAAATGGAAAGACATTCCATGTTCATGGAT
>CAUYSK010105878.1:0-12967 GCA_963575035.1 Avahi laniger
TGTAGTCCCAGCTACTCAGGAGGCTGAGGCAGAAGGATTGCTTGAGCCCAGGAGTTTGAGGTTGCTGTGAGCTAAGATGATGCCACGGCACTCTAGCCCGGGCAACAGAGTGAGACTCTGTCTCAAAAAAAAAAAAAAAAATCCACTGTTAAGTGTAGCGACTTTCATTGATGATCTTAGATCTTTTGGATAATTTGCTGCAGCTTCTCCATCAGCACTTTCTGCTTTACCTTGCACTTTTATGTTATAGAGATGTCTTCTTTCCTTAAACCTCATGAACCAACCTCTGCTAGCTTCTGCAGTCTCCTCACCTCTGTCAGTCTTGATAGGATTGAAGAGAATTAAGGCCTCTCCCTGGATTAGGCTTTGGTTCAAGGAAATGTTGTAGCTGGTTTGATCTTCTCTCCTGACCACTAAATCTTTCTCCATATCAGAATCAAAGCTGTTTGGCTTTCTCATTATTCATGTGTTCACTGGAGGAACACTTTTAATTTCCTTCAAGAACTTTTTCTTACTCATGTTGACCGGTGAAAAAGAAAAAAGAAAAAAAAAACTTTTCCTTTGCATTCACAACTTGGCTAATTGTTTGGCTCAAGAGGCCTAGCTTTTTGGCCTATCTTATCTTTCAACATGCCTTCCTCACTAGGTTTAATCATTTTAAGCCTTTAATTTAAAGTGAGAGGTATGAGAGTCTGGGCATAGTGGCTCACACCTGTAAATCCTAGCACTCTGGGAGGCCAAAGCAGGAGGATTGCTGAGCTCAGGAGTTTAAGATCAGCCTAAGCAAGAGGGAAACCCCATCTCTACTAAAAATAGAAAAATTAAGCAGCATCGTGAAGCTACTGTTGTAGTCCCAGTACTCAGAAGACTGAGGCAGGAAGATTGCTTGAGCCCAAGGGTTTGAAGTTGCTGTGAGCTATGATGATGCCACTACACTCTACCTAGGACAACAGGCCATTGTAAGGTTGCTAATTGGCCTAACTTCAATAGTATTGTGTCTTGGGGAATAGGGAGGCCTGAATATACGGAGAGAGATCGGAGAACAGCAGGTTGGTGGAACAGTAAGAACACACACAATATTTATTGATTAAATGAGCTATTTTACATGAGTATGGTTTGTGGTGCTTCGAAATGATTACAATAGTAATATCAAAGATCACTGATCACAGATCACCATAACACATATACAACTAATTACAAAAGTTTGAAATATTGTGAGAATTACCATAATGTGACACAGAGACATGAAGTGAACACATGCTGTTGAAAAAATGGCTCCTATAGACTTGCTGAATGCAGAGTTGCCACAAACCTTCAATTTGTAAAAAATGCCTTATCTGTGAAGCACAATAAACCAAAGCACAATAAAGTGAGGCTTGCTTGTGTATGTGCCTAGGTGTGTTTTTCTTAGTATTTACCCTGCTTGGAGTAATACTTCTGAGCTTCTTGGACCTATGGTTTATTGTCTTTTATTAAATTTGGAAAATTATCAACCATTGTATTTTCAAATTTCTTCTATTTCTCTCTTTTCTTCTGGTATTCTAATTACATATACGTTAGACTATTTAATATTGTCCCACAGCTTTTGTATGCTCTACTATTTTTTTCTCACTCTTTTTGCTCCCTTTGATTTTAAGCATGGATAATTTTAGTTAACCCATCTTAAAGGTCACTGGTTTTTTGTTCTACTGAGTCCAGTTTACTGATAAGCCTGTCAAAGGAATTCCTTATCTCTGCTATCGTCATTTTTATACCTAAGATTTCTGTTTGACTTTTCTTCATGGTTTCCATCTCTCTGTTGAAATCACCTAACTATGCATGAGGTCTACCTTTTCCATTAGATTCTTTAATGATACTTACTTTAATAGTTATTTCAATAATTTAATATTTACATTAATACTACAATTAATAGTTATATTATTATATATTAAAATTGTAATTATATAGAATATAGTTATACATATTAATAGTTCTACTAATCATAAAAATCTCTGATAGTTCCAACATTTGGGCTATCTGTGTCTGGTTCTATTGTGTACTTTATCTCTTCACAATGGGTCATTTTCCCTTGCTTTTTATTGAGTTTTATAATTTTGTTAGAATGCTGGATATGTATGTAAACAAACACAGCTGAGGTAAATAGTATTTATTGTGAGGAATAGGCACATCTCTTCTTCCCTCAAACCATTAGTATGTGGAGTTAAATCAATCTAGACAGTAGTTGAGTTGAATTTGGGTTTTATTGTTGCTATAGTTACTTTCAGTGCACCATAGACTTCAAACCGTAATGTTTTTTCCTATTCTCCTCTCACACTCAATACAGAACATTTCTGTGACCAGATGTGTGGGAGTTTTCCCCCACATACCAAGCAGACACCAACTGGGTATCCTATGATTTAATTCAATCCTGACACTATCTACCTGGAGATAGTGTTAGATCCCAAAGATTAAGGGTTCAGTCCCAGAAGACTGCCTCCACTTCAGACACTAATCATAGGCAATTGGTTGTCACCATTGCTTCTGACTGACTAGCTACAAACTAGGGTTCCCATCACTCCCTCCTTGGATTTGATTAATTTGTTAGGATGGTTCATATAACTCAGGGAAACACATGACTATGTCTACTAGTTTATTACAAAAGATATTTTAAAGGGTACAAATAAACATCCACATGAAGAGCTGGATAGGGCAAGATTGGGGGTAGGGGTGTGAAGCTTCCATGCCCTTTCTGGGTGAGCTACTCTCTTAGCTCCTCCACGTATTTAGCAGCCCAGAAGCTCACCAAACCTTGTTCTTTTTGGTTTTTATGAAAGCATCATTACATAGTCACAATTGATTACATCATTGCCCGTTGGTCATCAACTCAACCTTTAGTCTCTTTCCCCTTCTTGGTGGTGGTGGTGAGTGCTGAAATTTCGTTCCAACCCTCTAATTACGTTGATTCCCCTGGCAACCACCCTCCATCATGAATTTATCCAGGAGCCCAGCAAGAGTCACCTCATTAGAACAAAAGATACTGGCTGGGCACAGTGGCTCACACCTGTAGTCCCAGCTGCTTGGATGGCTGAGATCAGCCTGGGCAATATAGTGAGATCCTGTTCTCTAAAAAAAAAGCAAAAAGAAGAAGAAGCTCTTATCACCTGGGAAATTCCAAGGGATTTAGAAGCTCTGTGTCAGAGGCTCCTATCAGGAAATTACAAAGGTCTTAAGAGCTCTGCATCAGGAACCATGGTCAAAGATCAAATATTAGGCCGAGTGCAATAGCTCACGCCTGTAATCCTAGCACTCTGGGGGCCGAGGCGGATGGATCATTTGAGCTCAGGAGTTCGAGACCAGCCTGAGCAAGAGCGAGACTCCATCTCCAGTAAAAAAATAGAAAGAAATTAGCTGGACAAATAAAAATGTATAGAAAAAATTAGCCAGGCGTGGTGGTGCATGCCTGTAGTCCCAGCTACTCGGGAAGCTGAGGCAGGAGGATCGCTTGAGCCCAGGAGTTTGAGGTTGCTGTGAGTTAGGCTGACGCCACAGCACTCTAGCCCAGGCAGCAGAGCGAGACTCTGTCTCAAAAAAAAAAAAAGATCAAATATTAGAACAAAAGATTCTCGTAGAGCCCCTATGAACAAGGGATTGAGGAGCTTCTATGTCAGGAACAAGAGACAGAGACCTATATATATATAATATATATATATTTCTTATTATACCATAATACCATAGGATCCAAGGCAGCTTGGAAAAATTTTACATACATGTATTTGATATATGTGATTTTGTACATAGTTGATATGCTAAAATTTTTTGCTAAGTGTATTAATGAATGAATCTATAAAAATATTTGGAGACCAGGGTCCCAACACTTAAGAGAAGTTTACATTTTAAGTTGATGATGTCATTTGTCTTCAACTCCCATAAATAAGTGCACATAGTTCCTACCACCACTCCTGTCTCTACAACTTAACTTTCCATTCACTCTTCAACTTCTGCCTTCAGCATTCTATTGAGTGTCATGTTGAACACTCACCACTTGCACTAATGGTTGTAAGGACTAGTTTTAGGAAATTAGCTTGAATTCTGACCTACCAATTGTGTCACCGTGGGCAAATTAATTAAACTCTCTGTTTTAATCACATTAAAATAGGGGTTTTAATACTTATTTCATAAGACTGTGGGGGAAATTTAATTAGATGATATATGTCAGGCATTGTTATAATGCCTCTCACAGAGGTCATCGGTGATTTGTCAATAAGTTCAATAATTTTTTTTCACCTTACCCTCTTTGATTTTTCTTTAGAGAAACTATTGACACTATTGACCTTGACTGACCTCAGCTTCCTGGACCCTTTTATCTACTAGTCCTTCTACCACTTTTGACAGTTATCAGTATCTTTTACTGGCTCTTCAGCCCTCCTTTCGAGTGTTTGTCACCATGGGTTTATCTATCTTCAGCCTTTTTTTCTCCTCCTACCTATTTTCTTTGGGTAAGCTCCACTAGCATCCTCCTGAAAATGCATCCTTCTATCTGTCAATACTCAGGGTTTCGAGATTCAAAAGAAATCCAGATAAAAGATAGTTCTTATCTTCTTGAAGCTCACTGCAGCTTCAAACTCCTGGGCTCAAACAATCCTCCTGCCTCAGCCTCCCAAGTAGCTGGGACTACAGGTACCTGCCATGATGCCTGGCTTATTTTTTTTTTTAATTTTTTTTGTATAGACGGGGGTCTCACTGTGTTGCCGAGGCTGGTCTTGAACCCTGACCTTAGGTGATTCCTCTACTTCAGCCTCCCAAACTTCTGGGATTACAGACATGAGCTACCATGCCCAGCCTTATCTTCTGTGAGTCTGGGAAACCAGAATGATTTATGATTTCTCTCTTACACTGGGAAATCCCTTCCTCAAGGATAATTGACTACTCTATCATAAATGATTGAAAGTCTTGCAAACCATGTTGTCAAATGCTGCAATTCACCAAGTTACAAATCTTTTGGGAGTGAATGTGAAGGGTCTTTAACTAGATTCATAGAAGCTCTATTTTGTAGCCAACAACCTACACTCTAGGTTGACTTCTAGGGTTTAATGGGTGAGGGTGTGAGATGTGCAGAATATTATGCACTTTGAATAATTTTTTTTTTTTTGAGACAGAGTCTTGCTCTGTCACCTCAGCTAGAGTGCGGTGGCATGATCATAGCTCACTGCAATCTCAAACCCATAGGCTCAGGTGATCCTCCGGCCTCGGCCTCCCAAATAGCTGGAACTACAGGCATGTGCCATGACACCTGGCTAATTTTTCTATTTTTTAGTAGAGATGGGGTCTCGCTCTTCTCAGGCTGGTATTGAAACCCTAAGCCCAAGCATTCCTTCCACCTCAGCCTCCCAGAGTGCTAAGATTACAGGCGTGAGCCACCTCACCCAGCCTACTTTGAATAATTAAAATGCAAGGTTATATTATTCTGACTGGACAACATCTCCATCATTTTTCAATGGATTTGATTCTGTATAACTTCCTGCCAATGCATCATAATATATTAGATAGCCTTCAGACTCCTGCTGGAAACTTCTATCAAGTGATTTGAGCAGGTATCTTAAATGAAACACCTCCAAACTCAAACTCATTGTATCATTCCTCAAAATTGTTTTTCTCTTTTCCTAATTTCAGTCAATGGCATCACTATCCATTCAAGAAAAGAACACTCAATGAGCCTTAATTTCTCCTCTTTCATTCCTTAGATCCAATTATGCCCCCGATGCTAATGATTGTATCTTTTTTAGTTTGGGTTCCCCCAGAAAAGACCCTGATCTAAGGATTTGAGTGCAAGTTCATTTTTCCAGGAAACAATGGTAAGGGGAGTAGGGAAGCAATACAGGAAAGTGGAGGAAACTAAGCAAGTGCATTAGCAGGCAGGTTACACTGTGGGCAGCTGAGGCTTAATACTACTGGAGAACTGCAGAACAGTGGTCCCTAGCCTATTTGGCACCAGGGACTGTTCATGGAAGACAATTTTTCCACAGACCAAGGAGGAGAAGATAGTTTCGGGATGATTCAAACACATTACATTTATTGTGCACTTCATTTCAATTATTATTACATTGTAATATGTAATGAAATAATTATACAACTCACCACAGGTTGGGGACCCGTCTAGAAGACAGTATAGAACGTACCTCAGAAATGTCCCACCTATAGGACTATATGTAACTCCCTATCCGTCATTGCCTGGGGGCTTCTCCCATGGATGTAACCTCCCAAGCACTTCTGGCCTGTCCCGACATTTAGACTGATGGAAAGGCATTAGACAGAATTGCAAGTGCTTATATTTGGAGACTATCCGACTGTACTGAAAGGGTGAAGCTCATGGGATATGATTGGGGTCCTCAACAATGTCTGGCATAGCCTAGACTAGAGCAGGAGGCAGAGAGGAATTCACTTCAGGTGCAACATTTAAGGTGCAAAATTTGCCTTCATTCTCTCTTCCACCAGTCCTCCACACTTCCAGTCTGTCCTCTATGTTGCTGGAGGAATTGACTTTTTAAAATCACCAATTTGATCATATCTGTCCTATGCTTAAAAAACACAGAATAAGGCTAGGCGCAGTGGCTCACACCTGTTATCCCAGTGCTTTGGGAGACAGAGGTGGCAGGAGTTTCAGACCCTGTCTCTATAAAAAATTTTTTAAAAAAAATTTAAAAACCACAGAATAAAATCTGAACTTCTTGATTTACATGAATTACTCTTTACAGATTGACTATAGTTACCTCGTTAGCCTAATTTTCTGCCACTTTCTTTAACATAACTATGCTCTGCTACACAAATGCTTCAAACACTTTGAACTTTCATACCCTTGAATGTATTGTTCCTCCTGCCTCAAATACTCTTCCCCCTTCCTTTACACAAAAATTCTTACTAGGTTTTCTTTGGGTTTTTTGTTTGTTTTCGATTTTTGTTTTTTTGGGGTTTTTTTTTTTATTATTTTTTTTTTGAGACAGGATCTCACTCTGTCACCCAGGCTGAAGTGCAGTGGCTCAATCATAGCTCATAGCTCACAATAACCTCCAACTCCTGGGCTCAAGTGATCCTCCTGCTTCAGCTTCCCAAAATGCTGGGATTACAGGCATGAACCATCACACCCAGCTTCTTACTGGTCATTTACAATCCAGTTTAGAAATCTATTTCTCTGTAAAAGCTTCCCTGACTGCCCCTGAAAATTAATTGCTTATTCCTCTTTGTCTCTTAACATTTTGTATGGACCTCTACCCTTGCCCTTTGCAGATTGAATTGCATCTTTTTCTCTCACTAAACATGGAACTCTTCAAAAAGGGAGGTCTTATTCATCGTTTTTAACCCCAACATCTGCCTTCATATAGAAGGTATCCAATAAACCTTCTGAGTTGAATTTATCTGGGTGCATTTAAACAAAAAAGACTTTAAAAGAAATGGAAGGAAGCACCAATTTTAGGAGATGGACACCGTAAGCAAAGAAAGCAGGCTGTGAAAATGTACAGTTGGGAGCTATCACATATATCTATTTTATATTATTTATTATTTATGAAGTACTTCAAAAAGGCTTCAAGGTAGCTATTTTAAAGTGTTGGAATCTGTTGTCTCCAAAGGCAGTACTTTTGGTTTATACCACTAGAACATGTGCTGTGTTGATAAAAAGAAAAGCAAATATTTTAGTCTAGAGCATTATATACATACTATTTCAAATTAGAGTCCCTAGATTGTAACTGCCCTGGAGACAGAGACTGTGTATGTATAATTTACTTCTTACACAACACCTAGCTCCTATATACACAAAATCCTTTTTTTTTTAATTTCAGTATATTATGGGGTACAGATGTTTAGATTACATATGTTGCCCTTGCCCCCACTCCCCCCACAAGTCCGAGCTTCAAGCGTATCCATCCCCCAGATGGTGTGCATTGCACTCTTTGTGAAAACTCTTAAATGATTTTTGGCATAGCAGTAATTTGATGATCTGCCACTGAATCTACAATCATTTGCAGTGAAGTAAGAATATGGAAATTATCCATTTTAATTCCTCAATATGAATAAATCAGATAAATCATATTCTCCCAGAGGTCTTCCCCACCAAAAATGCTTTTTAGGGAGATTATTTTTCTATTGTCTGTCTACCTTTCTCACATGAATTAGGTAACCATCAAAGTTTCACTTTACCTCACCTTATTTGTTATTTCAAAAATTAATGAGGATGATAATGATGTTAAAAATTCAATTTCATTACTGTTGCTATTTGGTTTCATTTTTTGGTTTTTTTTTAAATGATGATGGTGATGATTACGATGGTGAGTTTTCTTGTTTCTCTGAGCACCGATCTAAGTTTGGTCAGTAACAACAGTAATAACAGTAGTACAGTTTGAAAAGTTCAGCAGTTGAGAACTTATTATCATTCAATAGAATGGTGGGGTGAGGTGGGAGTTAGGAGTGACTGAGATTTTGATCTTCCAGTGTACTTTTTGTTGTGTGTTAATATTTTCTTTCTCTATTTTCGATATTAATACTGATCTGGTAATACCTGTCCATGTCTTTTAGTGATTAAGATGAATGAGTCAGCATCTCAAGAGGAACCCAAACCTACTCAGGTTCTTGTCCTACATAGGTTTCTAACCATTTATGAAAGGATTTGAGATTCAACATTCTTGGG
Source organism: Avahi laniger (assembly GCA_963575035.1). Lineage (NCBI taxonomy): Eukaryota > Metazoa > Chordata > Mammalia > Primates > Indriidae > Avahi > Avahi laniger. The sequence goes on from CAUYSK010105878.1 coordinate 8,657, forward strand.
AAAATCAAAATGCAATATCATAGTCTATCATTTAATTATTTCTCTTTGAAGTATTCTACATCAGGTTTTGACAGAAAAACGCTGAAAAGGGGGGTTAAAAATAATTGTTGGGTCACAGTGACCTGCTTCTAGTTGGTTGGCATTCCTTAATTATATATAACAAGTCTGTTAGTGTTTGAACTTGTTCATGCAACTACTTCGTGTAATTTTATTTGGTATGATATGTATTCATATTATGTGAAAAATTTTAACATAAAAAGCTTGTTGTGTTAAAGTTTAAGCTCCTTTTAGATACCACTTACTAACACTGTTTCCATTTCAGGAAAATGGAAAAGAAGGCAATGAAAAGAAACAGGACTCAACTGAAGTGAAAGAACTTCATGAGGTAGAGTTGTCATGAATAATCAGATGTTAATACTGGAGAATAAACTGGATAAATTAATTTTCTTATGAAAAAAGAAAAAATATGGGTATTCAAAAAGATAAACAAAATGGCTAGTGGAAAAAAAGAAATTCATGTTGATTATTAAAATGACTCATTCAAGTAAGTTGTAGGAACCTCCCATAGAGATAAATTATTTGTGAAGAACTGTTATAAATTACAAAGAAATAAAGGTTGCTTTCAAAAATCAGAATTATTGGCCGGGCGCGGTGGCTCACGCCTGTAATCCTAGCACTCTAGGAGGCCGAGGCAGGCGGATTGTTTGAACTCAGGAGTTCGAGACCAGCCTGAGCAAGAGTGAGACCCCGTCTCTACCTAAAATAGAAAGAAATTAATTGGACAGCTAAAAATATATAGAAAAAATTAGCTGAGCATGGTGGCGCATGCCTGTAGTCCCAGCTACTTGGGAGGCTGAGGCAGTAGGATTGCTTGAGCCCAGGAATCTGAGGTTGCTGTGAGCTAGGCTGATGCCACGGCACTCACTCTAGGCAGGGCAACAAAGTGAGCCTCTGTCTCAAAAAAAAAAAAAAAAAAAAAAATATCAGAATTATTAAATACAGTAACCACCTGTTTTAGGGTGACTTTACTATGATTCTAAAAATGTAATTTCCATGTTAATCATTTAATTAACTTTGTATTTATGTAAGTACAAGACTGCAATAAGGAAGAACATTTTATAGAAAAGGGAAGGCAATTCAAAATAGTTATATAGGTTCACCGCTAAGTTAACTAATGTGAGTTTTAAAAATATCCTATTATCATTTTTTAAAAGTACATCAACATGAGTACAAAAAGCTATTTTGTCACTATTATTCATCAAATTAACCTTTAATTCCCTCAATTAAGAAGAAATGTTGTTCTTTTCAGTACAAATAGAAGGCCAGTAAAACAGTAGCATTTCAAAAGGTCTTATTTCCCTATGTTATGGTCTCAAATTATATTTCTATAAAGTATTGTATAATTCAAGGATTAATGTACATCTAAAATGATATTCCTAGCTTATTATTTTGTTAGTAATAGGAAGATGTGATAACATATTGAGCCAATGCATTTTATCTTCTGAATGCAGTAAACAGACTGTGATTACTGCTTTGCTTCTAATATACAGCGTTAGATCCTAGAAAAATTAAGTAGGAAAATTTGGTTAATTCCTATAAGGCAATTAACTCTCCTTTAATTGAGAGAACTGATGCAACTTTTAGAAAAAGCAAGTCATTTTGAAATTGGTGTTTCTTTTCTCCTTTCAAAGAATTCACAAAACGTACAAGATGTTTCTGTAACAGATACCAGCAACCATGTGGTGGAAGAAGCCACGGATGAAATCAAATCTCAAGGTAGAGAGCTAGTCTTTCCCCTGCACGATAGAATGTAAAACTATCATTCAATTTCCGTTGGGGATCCATTCTTAAGATTTTGCATTTTACAAAATATACTCCCAGGGGGTATTTTAAATGCAATTTGGGAAATAGTTTAAAATGTATTCCCTTTGCCTATTAATGCTTTTGGTGCAATTTTATGACTATCCATCTTATACTTAAAGAGAAAATTTATCTAAGAGAGCTGATTGACACCTAGCAGACAACCCATTAATACAAAAGTAAAATGAAGAACTCTAGTGATTTAGCTGCTTATTGTTCTTGATCCTGTTTGGTTTTTTTACTGTTATACTTGATCACATATTTGGTCTGTTTGATCCAAAACTTAACTCCTAGCCCCATCCTTTACCCAAATTTCACATAATTATGCAGATTGAAATTTTACAGGATTAAAAAGGCAACAAATAAGTGGACAAGATATTCATCTCTTTCACCAGTTCTTCTAATTCCAGATACTCAGTGAAATCCTTTACAAACAGAAATTCTGAATAATATTTAAAATTTGACAGTTTTACTATAAATTCCCTTCAATTCAACTTATAAGTATTGAGTGTTTAGTATATGCTAGGCTGGGCTAGGCTGAATTACAATAATTATTAAAGTGTTTTCTAAACTGTAAATTGCTAAATAGACTCTAGTTATAACTTTTAGGTGATTACTTTTTTCCAAAGTGTTTTTCTGTCTTTTAAACCAATTAGGGGTAATTATTTACTATTTATTCTTATTAATACATTTTTAATACATACTCATCAAGAACCAAATTTTCCAAAACTTATTTTATATTTCTTATAAACTTAGTACTATATTTACAGCTTCAATAGCTTCAAAAATTTTCTTTCTGGGAAATCTACCTGTCATCTTTCACTTGCCCTCATCCCCTGTTTTCCTAATTTTACTTCCTCCTTACCCTCAACTTCTACCTCCAATACTGCATACATATTCTTTGCCTTTACCTTAATCACTTGGGCCAGATATATAAATTAACCCTTTCATTTTAAACATGCCAAATAAAATTGTGATCTAGGTAAAATTTGTTATAAATTTAATTAGGTGTTTACTTTAATTAGTTCGTGGCCAAATTCGCACCTCCCAAACTTCACATATGTATTCTATCATGTAATTTATTGCCTCCCCAGAAAACATATCAAGCACAAGTTTGTAGTCTTTCCTGTTCTTGTACTTTCGCTTTCTCTTATTATGTATGGTAAAGGGAAGTGTGTTTTATTTGTCTAAGTCTATCCATCCTAGTATATGATATATACTGAAAACACTGCAACTGGTGGTTGTGGTATCAAATGCAATGCAGTGTACTTATTTGTTCAATCATCAGTCACTATTAAACCTTATATTCTGAATCCCTCCTTTGTGAATATGTGTGTATGTGTGGGTATATACAAAGTAGGAACAGGAACTGTTACTGCAATTTCAACATGTCAAAGGAAGTGTCTTTAACCTTGCTATATACTTGTCAAAATTAAAGTCATGTTACCATGACAAGCAGCTCCCACATGCACTCAAATACATGTCTTTGCTAGAAAATACTGTGGTTAAATGCACCATGTCAATTCCTCATTTCTTTACCCTGATTATTCTACTTTTCAGGCTGTGAGATCAATGTACATTTTGAGCAGTTTTTTAAAACTGTGTTTGCTCAGTTCTATTTTTATTACACAGTCCTAAGATTAACAAAGTTTTATAGGAAACTGCCTTTTTCTGTATCTATTGAATTTTAATTTCGGTAGTGTTTAGTGGTGCCTCTTTTTCTCCTTCTTTTGCCTCTATCATTCTACATTATGTACAAATATTAAGAATTCTTGATAATAAGGACAAGGCAGTTGAGTTTCAGACAGGGCTGGTGTTTAAAGAGAACATCATACAGCTTATCAAATACCACTGAGTCAATCTTCACCAGTTTAATCAGCAGCCAGTCCCACTAATGTTATATGCCTCCTTGTGAAAAAAGAGCCTGCTAAGGCTTATTATAATGTATATTACAATTCATTTCTATTTATGTTCTTAAATAGGTTTTGTTTTTTGTTTTTTTTCCTCTCTTTTTTTTTTATTTTAGCATATTATGGGGGTACAAATGTTTAGGTTACGTACGTTGCCCTTGCTCCCCCTATCCCTAAGTCCGAGTTTCAAATATGTCCATCCTTCGGGTGATGCACATTGCACTCTTTGTGTATGCATATACCCATCTGCTTCACCTTTCTCCCCCCTCTCCCCTCCTCCCTGCCCAACATCCAATAGATGTTATTCTTATATGTGCACTTATGTGTTGATCAGTTAATACCAATTTGATGGTGAGTACGTGTGGTGCTTGTCTTTCCATTCTTGGGATATCTCACTTCGTAGACTGCGTTCCAGCTCTCTCCACGAGTATACAAGAGGTTCTATATCACCATTGTTTCTTAAAGCTGAATAGTACTCCATGGTATACATATACCACATTTTATTAATCCACTCATATATTGATGGACACTTGGGTTGTTT
>CAUYSK010105879.1:0-30187 GCA_963575035.1 Avahi laniger
CCTGTAGTCCCAGCTACTTGGGAGGCTGAGGCAGTAGGATCGCTTGAGCCCAGGAGTTTGAGGTTGCTGTGAGCTAGGCTGACGCCACGGCACTCGCCCCAGGCAAGAAAGTGAGACTCTGTATCAAAAAAAAAAAAAAAAAATTCTCCTATTTCTTTGATTTTTTTTTTTTTTGCTTTGTAAATATCACGTCTCTTTACTTGTGCCACAGATATTTATAACATGTTTATAGTGTATCGCGCCTTTTTAAATTTAAAACAGTCTCATTTATCTTAATGCCCTTTGGCCAGAATACTACCTTATTTGATGATAATTGAGACTATTTGCATTTTTCTCCTATAGCTTTTGTGCATCCTTTTCAACCTTTCCCAATCACTTTAGGTGTCTGTTACATTCAATATAGAGTTGAGTTTTGCTTAGAGAGAGTGTTAAAATCTTGTTCTTTTAATAGTTGAATTGAGGCTATTTATGTTTATTCATATGACAAATGTCTACCCAATTGGCTTTATTCGTGCGTATATATTAATAGTTGTGATATTTAAAAACTTTTGTAGTTTTATTCTAGTGGATACCTGTATAATTAAAACTATAAAATAATATACTAATCATTTATTTCAATGTTCTCTAGTTTCCCACCATGAAGAATAACCGAATTGGTGTATTTTTTTTCCTCTTGTCTTTTTACCCTTTCTCTTCTATACTATCTGATTTTGGTCAGAAATACTATTTGTCTTATTAATGCTAATCTTTGCAATATTTGATTTGTCACCTTGAAGCATATATTTGGTTTCTAGCTATCTTAGATGACAGGTATCATCTAATTATTCTACTTTTTGTCTTTTTCCTCTCACACTTTGTTAATTGTATTGATTTCATCTTTTCGGTGCATGTGACATTTATATGATATTCTGACACCTGTACCCCTATATTTGTTTCAGTTATTCTGTAATTAATTTCAGTCAAATCTTTTACTGTTGCTTCCCCAGTAGTTTCTTGGTTTGCTGAAATTCATCGCCCAGGTCCTTGATACTCAAAACATGGTCCTTGGACGGGCTTCATTGTCATCACTGTGAGCTTATCAGAAATGCAGAATATCTGACCCATGCCAGACTTGCCAAATCTATACTTTCACACAATTCCTAGGTAATTCATATTATGTTCATTGCAGTTTGAAAAGTAACACTCTAGTAGTTTCCAAAAGAAGGGCTGGCTTGCAGGAGTAAATCCCCATCCAAAACAATCTGTAGCATTTAGTCTTGAGGGAAAGTTTGGATGTAAAATCCTTGGGTCATTGTTTGGATGTTGACTCAAATCAACTGTAATAAGACAGTTTTGACACAGTATGAAAACACTTAAGCACCAGGTATTAAATGATATTAAGACATTTTTAAATTTGATTAGTTGTATAAAGATATTGTGGTTCTTTTTAAAACTCTGTATTATCTGCTGAAGAGACATTATGTTTATGGGTGAAAAAATGTATATTATTTGCTTTAAAATAATCCATCCTCCCACCTCAACAAAGTTGGGGTGGGATGAGAAATAGATTAAACAAGAAGATGATGCTGATAATTTTTGAAGCTGTAAATCGGCGTGGGGCAGACGATCAGTATTCTTTTTACCTTTGCATATGTTCATAAAGTTACTGAACACAAAGTTAAGAGAATAATTGAATCATACTTTGTAGTTGCTGTTCCTGAACGTGACCGTGATGAAATCAGCCAGTCTTCCCAGCTTATATTCTTAAAACCGTACATTTTTATGTCTTAAAGGAGGAGGATAGCAGTGGGCAACAGGGTGTCTGATTGATGTGCGGAGTAGAGACATATCCTCTCTCCCTCCCCACCCTGACCTGTGCCTCCAAGTGTAGACCCTTTTTGGGGTTCTGTGGGTCAAGCAGCCCACTTCACAGTATCCTGTAAGCACCCAGGTTGATGATTCCTTCACTCTCCCAGCATGGTCACAGCTCTTCCAAATGCTTTCCATATTTTAAAAAACGTGTTAATCTCATTTCTCTTCCTCCCATTCTCTTTTTCCTTTTCCATTTACATCATACCTATTCCTTCTATGTGTTTTTAGGAGTTAGAGGAGGCAACACACGCAGTCAACCTGCCTTGTTTAACTGCGAGACTAGGTAACGCGACAGTGTTAAACTGACCTTTGCGTAGTGAGCCCAGTATCCACAGTTGCATCATGTTAGCAAAATGGTTACTCCAGGGAGTTTCCAAATCAGGTTCAGTGATTTGCTACAAGCATTCCACAGAATTCAGCAACGCTGTTATACTCACAGTTTATTACAGAGGAAGGATACAGATTAAAATCAGCAATGGAAAAAGGTACATAGGCAGGGTCTGGGAGACACCAGGCACAAGCGTCCAATCGTCCTCTCCCAGTGGAGTTGTGCAGATAATGGTTAATTTTCCCAGCAGTGATGTCTGACAACACTCATGGGCTGTTCCCAACCAGGAAAGCTCACCCAAGCCTTGGTGTCCAGGGTTTTTATCGGAGATCAGTCACACAGGTGTGACTGATCACCTGTGTAGCCGACATTAGTTTCCAGCTCCTCCAGAGGTCAGGCTGATAGTGGCCCAAGGCTTCAGGTTACAAAAGATACCCTTAAGGGACAAGATATTTCCAAAGCTCAGAGAGGCCAGGCAAGGGCCAAATCTTTCTTTGAAATTGTACAAGGTTTGGACAATCTCGAGCTGCTGAGCTGATCCTTTACTGCGAGTTACTGCACAGCAGATTCCTCACACACATAAATACTATCTCTACCATTTCTACCAATAAGTTTTTAAAGACACACATAACCCATTTTAATCCATTTGAGAATGTAAATTTGTCAGTACCCACTGTTAAAACAGAAATATCATAAGCAGTTACATTTGGATTAGATCAGATGCCAGCTTAAACCAGACATTAACCTTCAGGCTGTAGAAGGTGAGGCTGAACCGTGTCACTTATTTAAGGGTATTTGGCCCCCAAATTCCTGTTCTTTCTGTATGGAAAATTGAGTGACAGACACTCGAGTCAGCATTTTTCTGTGCTAATGCAGCAGATAAGAGGACAGTCATTGGGCTAGATATGGTCAAGGGTCAGGATGTCATCATCTTTATCTGTTTGTGGAAGACCTTTTGGTTCTGTTAGGCACTTGCTAGGTTATAAAAGATTCAAAACAAAACAAAACAAAAGACATGTATCTTGGATTCCAGAAATGCAAGAAACAGTCTGTAGGATTTTAGAAACCAGAACAGTTTTGAGACAGTGTTGGAGAGTTCAGGGCTACCTGGAATTTTCTGTTCGGTCCAGGTACTACATGAGTTCATAAGTGATGCCAAAGGTGACTGGAAATTCTTAGATTATAACCTGAAAGTGTCTGGTGTTGTGATGATTTTGGCTTAAAAAAAAAAATCTTTACTAATGTTGGGAAACAAAGAAGGAAAAAACTATCACCTAAACTGTAAACATATTTTTAGTCTCTTGTTTTTTGAAAAAAATTTGAATCCTCATGTTTGTATACTTCTGAATTTTGCTCTTCTCACCTAACATTGTTGTCTGAGCAATGGTGTTTTGATAGGACGGTGTAGGACTTCATTTTTAGGCATAAAGATCTGTTCTATTTGCAGGGGCAGGGGAATGGGGTGGGGAGGGAGGGCCAGATCAGCACTCACTGTTTGGAAGTGGTTAACATTTTATAACATTCCTTCATTTGGGGTCTCGTTCAAGGACGGCTCATGCCAAGGTGTTACTTTGTGGTCTCAACCTGGGAGCATCTCTGTCCATGCAGGAGCACCCTCAGGCTTGGGGAGAAGCTCTGAGCAAGCTGGATGCTCTCAGGGATGAGTTGATGCCAAGGGACATTGAACCTCCAAATTCTGAGGAGTTACTGTCCCACTGAGTGAGCGTAGTTGAGCTTTGCATCAGAGGAGCAAAAGCTTAAAATTACAGGAGATTGGTGGCCACTCGATAAAGTTATTTTTCTGTAACGGTGGCTTGGACTGAGCTGAGTTAACAGTTGGTCCTTGCATTTGCTTTCATGTTAGTCCTTGCGTGTACTAAGCACCTCCTTTTCTCCCCCTCACTCACAGAGCTCCCTCGCGGAGACCCTGGATAGCACTGGCAGTCTGGACCCCCAGAGATCGGACATGATTTACACCATAGAAGATGTTCCTCCCTGGTACCTCTGTATATTTCTGGGGTTGCAGGTATGATGGTTCCTGTAGTCTGTGTAACCACCAGCAGATGCCTGAATTGTCTATCTGGATTTAAAAAATTCAGCCTTGATTTTTATTTATTAAAGATGTTATTATAAATTACTCTTTTAAGAATGATGTCTGGGAGTCGTTAACATCAATTTTGTCTTAGTGGGAGGAAGAAAAGAACAGGAAGAATAGCTTAACCAGGGAAAAGAAAGAAGGAAAATATGCAGGAAAGAGGCAAGAGAAGTGATATGAAAGGAAAGAAAAAAGATAGTAGAGTTATAGAAAGAAGGGAGAGTAGGGGAAGGAGAATAGTAGAAGAGTAGAGAAAAAGAGGAGTTAACTTTCATTCCCCATCCCTGGCCTACCTAGCCACAGTCATTGCAACTCTTCCGTGAAATATTGGCGACCCTGAAAAGTGCCATGTTGGCCCAGGACCTAAATGAGAGGTTTCCGTCTTATTTTTCAAAGGATGGGAAACTGCCATCGCAGTGGCTGCTTCGTCTGCTGCAGCTCTCAGTGGGAGGGGAGGGAGGACGGGCCGGCGTCAAGGCGGCAGTGACATAGTCTGATGGAGGCTTCCTGAGTCTTTGGTACTTTCCTACTGTCTTTTCAGCACCCTCTTCCCTCTTACAGGATATTTTTTTTTTTTTTTTTTTTTTGAGACAGAATCTCACTGTTGCCCAGGCTAGAGTGCTGTGGCATCAGCCTAGCTCACAGCAACCTCAGACTCCTGGGTTCAGGTGATCCACCCGCTTCAGCCTCCTGAGTAGCGGAGACCACAGGCATGCACCACCACGCCTGGCTAATTTTTTCCTATTTTTAGTAGAGATGAGGTCTCGCTTTTGTTCAGGCTGATCTCGTACTCCTGAGCTCAAACGATCTTCCTGCCTCGGCCTCCCAGAGTGCTAGGATTACAGGTGCGAGCCACCGCGCCTGACCTCTTACAGGATTAAAGTAGGGCTTCTTGAAGGGGACTAGGTGGGAGACTCTTTCTTAGATGCACACTCCTGGCATGTATTTGCTTTGGTTTTACCTTGAACCCTGTTCTGAGGTCTGACTTTACATTCTTTCTTTCTCAAATTTGTGTGATCAGTTCAACTTAAGGTATCTCAGATGTTGGGAAAACCAGTCTCATTGCCCAGACAGGTTTATTTTGATTGAGTTTCCAGCCCCCGCCCCCCACCCCTTCAGGTATCAAAACATGTGGTAACCCGGACTGGAGGGTGTCCAGGAAGGGAGGAGTCGGACGAAGGAGCTGAATGGGCTTGGCTGAGCATTCCAAACCAGGTTCAGGGGGCACACTTTTTGTGATGTTTATACTGTAGAGGTTTCTGGAAGTCTTCCCTGGTCAGATAGGAGTGGGAAGCCCTGCCCGCATCATGCCCTTCTTGACAATTCTCAGTGCCCAGACTTGTAAGCTGTTCTGAGAAGTCCTGAGCAGGAATGTCCATCCTCCCCAGGAAGCACCTGGGCAGCTGGGCTTCGTGGGCTGCAAGCGACATGTCTGGCAAACATGGGCAGAAATGGGAAGCTGTTGGGAAGAAAAGTGGGAAGTTTACAGAACAGAAGTAAGAACTTGGCAACCAGGGAAGGGAGGGAAGTACGTCGTGAGTGCTGGGACTGTCCTTCCAGCGCCACGGGTCTATGGGAGGAAGTCCCCAAAGGAAGAGTGAGATGGGGTTCTTTCTGGAAGATACGCACAGCTCTACCGTATGCTCTGACTGGAACAGGTAAGTTCCATGTTGGCAAAACAGTGCCGGACCACAAGGAAAGACAGGAAACACCCCACGCAATGAAGCGTATATAACTCTAATCCCTAGACCTGAAAGCATTTTTTTTTTAAGTGGACTAATTGTCTTAGGAATGTAGATGTAAAATTTTATATAAAATATTGGCAAATCAAATGCCAGAAGAAAAATACAACATGACTAGGGTTCCAAGAATGCAAGGGTGGGTTAGCACACCACCATTCATGTTAACAGATTAGAGGAGAAAGGCGTATGGTTTTAACAATTGATGCCAGAAAAGCATAAGAAAGATCTCCCTAATAATAATTATATAAGTAAAATACATCCTCAGTGCTCATGATGGGTGCTTTCTTTGTGCTGATGTGGATTCATGTAAGTAATAGTACGTGATACCAGTGAATAATGAGATAAGAAAATGTAAAGAAAGGGAGAAATGCTGAAAAAGAGGAAGAAACCGTCATTTGGCATGTGATAAGAATGTGTACCTAGAAGTCTTCACTTGGGCTATTTTTTAAAGACAGTCGGGGAGCAAAGTTAGGACAAAATCAGGAAAAAACGAGGAAGGGTTCATTCTCCCCTCTGTCTCTCCTCCCTCCCCGCAGCACTACCTGACGTGCTTCAGCGGCACGATCGCGGTGCCCTTCCTGCTGGCCGACGCCATGTGTGTGGGGTACGACCAGTGGGCCACCAGCCAGCTCATTGGGACCATTTTCTTCTGCGTGGGGATCACAACTTTGCTGCAGACGACGTTTGGATGCAGGTGAGATTGGGGTACTAAAGCGGGATGCCGAAGCCCCCGTAGGCATTGAGCTGCGCCACAGGCTGCTCACAGGGACCCACTGGAGTGGGAGGAGTGTCCCAGTGGCCCGTGGCCCCATCCCCGCAGGGTTCCTCCCCCGAGTTTCCTATCATGGTGAACGGCATCGCTCTCCCACTCCCAGTTGTGCGAGCTGGACGTTCAGTCCCACGGCCCCCTCCTCTCATCCCCCAGCAAGCCACGTCTGCTCCTTGGCACCCCTCCCCGCCCCCATTCCTTCAGGTCAGACCTAGAGTGTTCCACTAGGCTCCCAGTGGCTTCCCTTCCTCCAAGGGCTTCTCTTTGACCCACTCTGTGTCCTGCCACCAGTACTGCCTTTCTGACACCCACGTCTTCCTCGGTGTTGGCCAGGCTGCAGTTGTACTCCGGTTTACTCCCGGTTTGAGTGTGTCCCTTGCTCTCTGCCCCACTGACTTTGCCGGCCATGCCTCTGAGCCCTGCCGCCCACCTTCCCCACTGTCACCCTCAAGCAGACCCTACTGTCTCACCCTCTTGTGCGTCTGCTCCCCACCCACCCGGCACATACCTGCATCCTCCAGTCTCCGCTTGTCCTTTCCTCCTGTGACACGTCCCTGCTTCCCCGGAAGCCTTCGTTGTTCGCATCTTGTGTTCATCCTTCTAATGTGGCTCTTACTCCAATTCACCCTTTTTTGTTTTTATCTTTTTTCCCACTGGGCTGTGCTTCCCTCCTTGATGCCAGGACTCTGGCGCATCCACCTTTGCACTCCCGGCCCCCAGCTTACGTGGATGTGGAGCTGGCCAGGGGGAAATGGGAACATCCTTGCCTACCTCTTCCTGCAAGTTTGCCTTTTCCTCTCCTTCCCTGTCTTCTGCTCTCATACTTTACCCCAGCGCGCTGATCAGCGGGTGCAGCCTGCTCTAGCGGGACTGTCCTTGACTGTCCTCAGAACATACCTGCAAGTTCTGTCTCTTGCTCCATCAGAGGTAGTCTGAGTAAGGCTCAGCCCTTCCTGTTGCGGGAGTGGGAGAGGGACACGGCAGGGAAGTCAGCCCGGGAGTTGTGGACTGTATTCTGATGAGTTCGAATCCTCAGGACCGCGAGAGGATTGCCCTTACTTGGGGGGCAGGGGATTGGGAGAGCAGTGAGTGGGTTAAGGTGTTCTAGTTGACAGTGTGGGCCGTGCCCTGAAAGGGCAGGTGGCAGGTGTGCAGACAGAAGGAAGCTGTGTGGGCTAAAGGCAGCGCGCCGGCAAGCTGGTGGGGTTCCCAGGTCCCCAGGCCCTGTTAGACTGCACACGCCGTTCTGAGCAGAAGGGAGGGTCTCTTTAGGACACCTGGAGGGGAGGGGCAGGGGTGTCATTGACCTGCTAGGGAAGGAGATGTGGTCTGGGCCTCCCAAGGGGGACTCAAGCTAGGCAGTTAAATGTGGCTGGCAGCCTCTTTCATGGCTCTGTGCTTCATGTCCGGAATGGATGACAAGGCTTTTATTGGCTAACTTGGGAGCCTTACCTTGCATTCAGGTGCTGGCTCTCTGGGGGAATCTTCTTCTTCTAAACAGCTGACTTATCAGTAACTATCTGTAGGCACAGTCCATCTGTAAATTTGGGCAGTGCCTCTAATTGAGAATCGTTGACTGATCTGAAGAGGGAATGAAGGATGTCTTTATTGCAGTAAAGCACGCACCGGGGCACAAACTCTGCCCCGTCTCACACCAGGGAGGCCAGTCTGGGCTGACAGCTGAGCCCAGTGGGCGTCTTTGTGTGATCATGGCACAGGGAGGGCCTGGGGGGCTTTGGGTGATACTTTGGGTCATAGAGGGCACCCTGTTGTCCATGTTTGGGGCACAAGAACTAAATGGAATAGCCAGTCAGTGCTGTTCACCTCCTTCAGCCTCTTTGAAAGAGCAGTTGAGCTAAGGAAGAACAGGGTTGGGATTTGACACCCTGCCGAGGTGGCTCAGGGGCCCAGAATGTAACTTTATGACCCGTGGGGGGTGCGTGTGTGCCCTGTACCCGCAAGGCTTGGTGCGCCTAGCGAGTCAGGGAGAGCCCGGCTGAGTCCTTTGGCATGTGGGGAGCAGCACCCTGTCCTTCGTTCCATCCTGCCTGAGGTGTGTGTTTGCTCAGCTGTAAACCAGGAGGCACTGTCACGTCCCCGCGTCGGTGAATGTGTGCTGCTGGGCGGGTGAGGGAGTTTGGAGCGGCTTTGGGCTTGGGATATGGGTTTTCTGTGGCAGTTGGGGTGTGGGTGGTGCCCATACTCTTAACCTGGGCAAAAGGACTAGCCCTGGCTCCATCCCACAGACTTAGTGCCAGGGAGCCTGGCTGTGCTGGTGAGCAGAGGTGATGACAGGGAGAGGTGGTGGTGTCCTGCAGGGAATCACGGAGAACGTGGAGTCTGAGACAGCCACCGAGGACTCTGCAGCTCTCTGCCCAGGAGGGTGAGGGAGCACCTTCCATCAAAGGCAGTACTGCACAGGATGGCAGGCAATTCCTCTTCCCACAGTGCAGAGGCGGAACTTGGGCAGGATCAGCAGGGCACAGGGACCCTGCCATGGCCTGGTCAATGGGGCACTCACCAATGGGGCTGTGCCTGGAAGGAGTATAGGGGGTCAGGGCATCCCAGGGCATCCTTGCTATCCACGAGAGCAGCATCGTGGGCCCAGGCGCACGATGGTGGGTGGGGGATGGGAAGGAGACCCTGGGGAGCAGGAGAGTGGATTAGGGGAGGGAGAAAAGGAGGGTGTGTCTGGCGGATGAGTTCAGTTTCAGCCCAAGTTCTAGAAGTCAGTTCCTCATTTGTCTCGATTGAAGAATCTTTATGGATTAGAAAGCGCCTTCAGGATGGGGGCGGGGAGGGGTGCCCCAGACATATGCCGTCAGCCTGCTCTGTCACCCTGCTTGCATTCCTGGCCCTCCTGGTGCTCAGTGACACTCTTGTTCTGATTCTCTGTGTTAGCAGTACTTCTTCTATCCTGGAACCCTTGCTTCCACCCTGTCCCGCATTGGGCAGTGAGCCGGGGCTCAAAGGCAAAGGCAGGGTCTCCCTTCAGCACAGCCTCAGTCCCTGTTGGCAGGTTCTTTTCAGTGTGGGTCCAGGGTGCACTCGGGAGCCTGCTGTGCCAGAGGCCGTGAAGATGTGCTGAGGTGGCGAGACAGGTGGTCGTTTCCCTCTCTGCCTGGCCAGTCTACCATCTAAGGGGGTGTTTGCTACACCGCGTATGTATACGTCTTATCTCCTCTCATCCCCCTTGCATCTCTCCCGCTTCCTCCCTTTCTGTTTGGACTCTGGCTCCTCCACCCCATATCTTCCCATCCTTCCACTGTGCCAGATTGGGTGGGGCCACCCCACCTGCTGAGCCACCTCTCGCACCCTTGTTTAGTGTTTCCTCTGGGTTTAGTGAGGGAAGAGCAGAAATCCCAAGAGTGGCCACGTATCCCATTTGCATAGTCCCTCCTGCCCCAACCCTACCCCTAGTCTTTCCAGCAGAGCAAGGTTGGCAGCCAGACTTCAGCAGGGGGAGAGACCCCCTGCTGCCCTGTCCTCAGACACCCAGCTCTTATTCAGGACAGCGTCTGTACCAGGGCACTCACCAAAGTCAGCCTTGCCAGAATTGGTGGCGAGGCCAGTGCTAGTGAATGTCAAGTTTTTGGATAGCTTTATGAAATTCTAATCCCTTGGGCAGTCAGAACCTACATTTCCCAAGGTAAAGCATTAGCTCATAGCACGCGGCAAAGGAGAAGTTAGAGGCACCAATGTGGCGTGGCCTCAGACAGGTGACCTCCCCAGCTCTGTTTCCTTTTTGAAAACGAGAGGAGGCTCTTTCTGACATGTCCTGTGAACAATGTGTTGCCCTCATTTTAATGAATCTATTGTGTTTTTGTAGATTGTTATAAGCTTCCTGAAATACTTTTGAGAAGTTCTGGATATGAATAATATGAAGATCCCTTTAGTTCTGCTAGATACCAAGACAGACCCAGCACAGGCTGCGAATTGTTTTTTTAGACTTGTATGTTTATTTCCTGCTCCAAGCAGGACTGAATAAATAGATAAAGCAGTTGGAGTGGGGTGTGGGGGTGTGAGGGTGGGACGGCGTGGGGGGAAAGGCAGATGTGGCCGAGAGTGTGGGGTCTATTCCCAGCATCACAGCCATAAGGACTGCAGATGGCCTGTGCCGGTGTGTTTTGTTTCTTTTCCTTTTGGAGCAGCTCACCGCTCATTTCCCTAGGCTTAGAGCAGCAGAAGAAAAGTTTTTCATGTCATCTTTCATGATTTCTAAGACAGCTTCTCAGACTTTTCCAACTCGAAGGTAGTTCTGCGGGTTGTGTTTTAAGTTCCATTTGTTTCTTTATGTGTTCACCTACCTCTTGCTGAGAGCCCAGTATTCCCACCGCGCTGGATGCTGTGCACGTCCAGTGTAGGGTCTGGAGACAAACTGTGGCCTGTGCCTTGAGGCCTGGGGTCTTTATTTTGAGGAGGTGTCCAGAGCAGAGCAGGAAACAAAAGTGCTGTGGTGGAGTCTTCCCTCCTCATTTCACATGGGCTCTGTAGTTAAGAGTGGAGTGCTGTCCTGAAAGCCTGTTTCATTCTGCAAAAATACCCAGAGTCATGGGGAAACCCGTGAAGGTGAAACAGATGTGTGCCTTGGAAGACCTGCTCGGAGCACAGGATGCCAACATTAAGATGCTGCAGCGTACATGCTACTGGGGCCACGTTCTCCTGGGCTGGCCAGCCGGGGCCACAAGAAATGAGTCTGAGCTGGGTGTGCTGGAGACTGTCTTCCTTTGCTGCACATCTCGCCTGGCACGAAAGTGTTTTCTTTTCGTCCCAGGACCATGATCTTTCTGTGTTGGAGGTCTTGGGTCTCGACTTCAGTTGTTGTTAGACTTTTGGGGCTTTTGTCCTTCCCAGAGCCTTCGTCTTCTGGGGAGTGAGCAGCTTCCTCCCTCGGCCTCCCCGTCCCCATCCCTGCCTTTTCCTTCTTCCCCCTTTCCTTGCACTTTGCTTCAAGGAGGTCTTAGTTCCCTTGAGCGAGCTTTCAGCAGCCCTCGTTCTGGTTGATTTGTGGGACATCGACACTGGCTACACCTTGTTCTGGGAATTAGTACAAAGCCTTTAAAATCCTGAGAGAGAGGGCAGGGTTTTTCAGAGTCCCCCCACACCTAGTGTCAGCCAGCCTGCAGCTGTCACACTTGTGCGGCAGCTCCGAGCTCCCTGGGGTCCTCACCCCAGCCTTGGTGTTTCTAGGATCCTCCAAGACCCGGTCCCTCTGCCCCCATGACAGGCTGGCAGGACGAGAGCCCTACTGTAGGGGGGCCCAGCCTTTAGCTCTAGGCCCTTCTTGTAGGTATCACTCTTAAAGTCTCCAGTAAAATAAAAGACTTGAGGAGCCTTTCCTGGCCGTTTGCAGGCCTGCTGTAGACACACAGCACGTTTTTGTACTGAAAAAAGGTAGAGTTTTGGCCAAGAGAGTCATTGTAGCCAGTTCAGGAACTGGGCCCTTAATCAGATTTTCTATCCCAGGAGAGAGAGTTCCCCTGTCTCTTATCGGGTTTTGAGGCCTGTAAGGGGGCCTAGCCCATGTTGTGTGCTCACTGAGAACAGGGCATGGTTCCAGGATGCTTCAAGGTCTTAAATCTGGGGGCTTTGAACTCATGACTGTTGATAAAACCTAGACAAATGGAGGGACACAGTGATCAGATTGGGGTGGGAGAGACGGGTTTCCTCCCTTACTCTCTTCCTACATATGTATCTGTGTGGAGTGCATGTGCAATTGTTTGGTTTCTTGAATCTCTTGAAATTAAAGTTGTAGAGAACATGATGGCTCACCCCTAGTGCTGTCCTGGGAGCGAGGGTCTCCTGTGTAACCTCTGTTCCATTCATCACGCCTGCGAACATGCACATCCTGTCATGCTGTCTAATATGCAGCCCACGTGCAGTTTCTCCAGTCATCCCCCAAATGCTTTTTATAGCTATTCGCTCTGACTCCCCCAACCAGCGTCCGGTCAAATTCACGTGGTACATTTGTTTGTTGTCTCGCTGGTCCACCTTTTTCCTCCCGCACCATCGTCTTTTTGAAGAATACAGGCCAGTTGTCTTGTTGAGTGTACCACAGTCTGACTTCGCTTGTGTCCTCGTTTCGCGGTTTGATTTGTGCCGCAAGCCCCCTTATTTGTTGTAAAACTGGAAGCTCTGGCCAGAGGCACAGTTGATTCAGGGTGAACATTTCTGCCAAAATTGCTGTGTAGGTGACGTCAACCCCTTTGTAGTCTGTCATGTCAAGCAGGCACAGAACAGCAGGTTGTAGGGGGTTTTGCCCAATAAGAAATTTACCATCCATTTAACTAAAAGAAAATGTAAAATAGTTATTTTAAATTGGGAGGCCAGTGAAAACCCAGAGGTAATGACCTTGGAGGAGGGGCTTTGCCTCACTCTCCTAGACACCCGCAGTAGGGGCTTTGGGTGCAGAGGTGGCCTTGCCTCCCTCTGCACCACTTACCAGCACCGCAGCTTTGGGCAAGCCCCGTTCCTTGGAATGTAAGCTGCTGATAAGATTGGAAGTGATGCCTGGCCCCGTCCACCTCGCCTGTAGGCTCTCATCGTTTGAGTGAGGTCCCCGAAGGGAAGGAGGGAAGAGGGGTAGCAGGAGATGGGACACAGCCAGCCAGGGCTGGGAAGCCTCAGGGAGCAGCACGTCCTTCTGTGGCAGAGGCCATCAGAAAGCCGTGAGGGCCTTAGTTCTAGTCCCTCCAGAGTCCCTCCTGCCTCTCAGCTGAGTGTGTTCTCTAGGGCAGGGCTGTTCACAGCCTTCCAACTGTAGTTTCTCTGGTGGTGTCCTGTTCAGTTAATACACCCTTTCTCTGTTTCTGATGCTCCAGGGCCTCGGAGAGTGAGGAGTCCTCTTGTTACATGTGGGTTTGATGCATCTGGTTCTTTACGACCTTCCCTTGCCCATCAGGTCCCGCTTGTCCCACACGGTCCACGTGCTCTGGATTGCTCTTCCTTTCGCTCTTCCTGGTCCACACCCCCCCACCCCACCCCGTTCTTCCTTTTTTAGGCAGATGGCTGTCCTGGCAAAAGGAGCATGACACAGGAGTAGAGGATAGTACTTGTCACCAAATGCTAGGAGGGGAGCTCTTTTCCTCTTTTAAATTTGGGAGTTTTGTGACTATTTGGCATGACTCTGGTATTTTAAGGAATATGTTTTCACTGCCACCTCCATTACTGATGGATTGATAGGCAATTTTTCAATGTCATCTCTATTGAGGGGTAATTGACATGCAGTAAAAGTCACCCTTTGTAACGTGTAGTTTGATGAGCTTTTACTCATGTATGTAGTCACCTCCTCACCACTGCAGTCTACAGAGAATACTGCCACACCCCAGAGAGTCCCTCATGCCTCTTTGTAAGTGGCCACATCCTTAAGTAGTAAAAGTATTTGATGCTAGCAAATCCTGGACCCAGCAGAGTTTGATACCATCATGTATGAACAGGAGGTTACCAAAATTTTATCCAACTAGCCCTCTAGAATTCTGTGCTCTCCCTGGATAAAGCATTCTATTTGGGGAGCTGTGGGGTCGTGGGGGCAGCCATTCAACAGCTTGTCACTCCAGGAGTCTCTGATTGGAAGCACTCACAAGCATTGTTCGTATGATACTGATATTCACCTGTAAAACCAAAATAACATGAACTCGAAGATAAAGGTTGCACTTGCCTTTAGTTAAGAATTTTCTCCGAATCAACTCAAAATGGTTTAGAGATCCAAATGTAAGAACCAGGAAATTATATAAGTATTAGAGTAAAACAAGGGTGAATTCCTTTATAACCTAGGAGTGGGAAAAGACTTTTGAACTAGGATTCAAACTCCAGGAGCAATAAAAGGATGGTAAATTTGATGATACTAAGAAAAGCAAACCCTAAAATTGAATGCACAGAGAAACAAGTAAACCTAAGTGTATGTCAAATTGCTAACTATGTAGAGAAAGGAATTAGATTTGAGAACAGAGTACGTTGTACGTCCTGAATGGAATATGTTCTAAGGGAGAGAAAAAACCCCAAAAGCACAGAGAAATATTATGCTTAAACTTGGAGTGGTAATGTTAGCAATAATGTTGGTGTGATTTCAGAACTGTTATGTAATGTTACAGGGTAGAACAAATGAGTAAGTATATTGATGATGATAGGAATTGAGATGCTCAGTGTAGGAAAAGGAGAAATACCAATATGGAAAGAAAGGAGGTGACTCAGAGATATTGGATCGAATTAGAGGTATCATAATCCCATGGGAAAAAAAAAAGTTTTATCTCTGTTCACTAACTGAAAGGGCCCAGAAACAATGACACCAATGACATCCTGAGCAACGGCAAGCCCACCTGGTGCCCAGATCTTGGTTTCTACGTAACATTCTCCATTAAAAGGAACCAGGGCTCCTTGGAGAAGTGGTCGACTCCAGACTGGCACTGAGAAAAATATAAGTTGAGGTTGGAACATCTTGTACCAGAAAGCTAGGTGCTCCCTCAAAGAGGGATGGCGGGTGGGGCCAGCCATGTCCAAAGGAACAGGAACCAGCTTGAAGGCAAGACTGCTTTAGGCAAGTTTGGGACAATTAATTTTAAGAACAGTCATGGTAATGAATTATAAAACTTTGAATTAAAAAGGAATCCGTTAGTCTACAGCAATATTCAGAAAAGAGAGTGAGGAGGAGATAAAATTGTTTGAAAAGGAAAGCCCTTCTTTATAAAAGGACACCAATAAAATATCGATGAAATGATAAAACTGGAAAATATTTAAACCCACTATGTTACAATGTAAAGCTACTGGTAATATAATATACACACAGTCTAAGAATCACCCTATGGGTTATTAATTACAGACAGGAGAAGGCACTTTTAAAATGGAGAGACACAACGCCAGGGCCTTACATGAGCATTCCCACCTGGTGGAACATCTCACGTGATGGCCTCCTGATGTGAAGCAATAACAAGTCTGCTTGCCAGAAATGCTAGCCTGGCCCTAATCGTGACACATATTCGAATGCAATATAGAAACTCGTGTTGGATGGTTGGGGGGAATAGCTATAAGTACTTTTGAAAATGAGATAAATTTAAATATGGCCTGAATATTAGATTACCTTATTAAATGTTACTTTTTTGAGGGTGTGATAAGGGGAAGGTGGTAATATGGGAAATTATACCTGTTTTTGAGTGCAGTGGCATAATCTAGCTCACCACAGCCTCCAACTCCTGGGCTCAACAATCCTCCTGCCCCAGCCTCTGCTGTAGGTGGTATTATAGGTGTGTACTACCATGCCTGGCTAATTTTTTCTATTTTTTGTTAGAGATAGGGTCTCACTCCTGTTCAGGCTGGTCTTGGACTCAAACTCCTGGCCTCGAACTATCCTCCTGCCTCCCAAAGTGCTAGGATTACAATCGTGAGCTACTGCCCCTGGCCCAGAATATGCTTATTCTTAGGAGATGCCTACTAAAGGGTTTGGGCGAAGTATACTAGGTCTGCAAGCTACTTTCTAATGATTCAGCAGATAAATGCGTATTTACGTATGTACACGCATATAGTAAATGATTGGAAAATATCAGTTAAGAAAAAGTTATCTTTGACACATAATGTCTTGTTTTTTTTTAAAGATTCTTAGGACCCACACTCCAGATAGTGGATTCAATGATGAAACTATAGCTCCTCAAAGCCAGACCTGCTTATATCTCTTAGAGATTATCGTCTTAAAATTGTCCTTAGTTCAGACTGAAGCCAGTGTTCCTTTGGCAATGTAGGGTTTTGTATCAACTTTGGTTGTTGTCTTGGTAGGTTGAGGAAGCCAGGCATAGATTTCATTAAACAGTTTAGTTCTGGGCAGATTTGTACCTTCATGGTGCTTCCTGTACAAACATTGCCTTTTAAAGACCTTTCTCTGGTGGCACCAGAGGGGGACTGCAAGCCCTGGGATCTGGAGGAGTATCTGGGTTTATGTGAAAATTCATGCACGTTTTACTGTCTATTCTAATCAGAGCCTTTAATCTAAATAAGGTCCTCTTCCAAATTTGCAGTTAAAATCAAGATGCCAGAAAGACTTAACCTCTTATTTCTAGTCTAATAAAATTCCATTTGAAGAATATTTGTAAATAGCATCTTCAATTCATGAAGTATTTATTGGTGCTTGGGAATGTCATAGTGAGGGACACGGACCCACTTCCCACTGTCGAGGGATCCCAGCCTCCAGGGTGAGATCAGCACAGACAGCAGCAGGGCTGTGATGGGAGCAGACAGGCTGGGGTGTGTGTAGAGACCTGGCCCAGGTTGGCTGGTCATGTGGGCCGTGCCACGGTCCTCTGGTTTGGTTCTTTCAAGACTGAGCACAGTTTTGGGTAAGGTCGCCTTTGGGTAAGGTCACTGTTCCCGGTTCCCCCAAAGTGGTTCTTTCAGTGCAAGGCCTTTCAGTGGTTTTCCTCCTCGTGGTACAGGAAGAACACAGGGCCTCTGCCCTCTGGTCCCCACTGGCCATCACCATGCCAGCTCCCTGTGCTTGCTCCCTGTAGTTCCTCCAAGGTTCTTGGTCTGTTGTGTGGCTCTCATCTTGCACCCCTCCTCTTTCTGCCCGGGATACTTCTAACCCCTCCCACTCAGCGAAGTGCTCCCCATGCTCTGAGCCCAGCTCTGGTGACGGCCCCTCCTGAGCCCCACAGCATCTTGCACCGTCACGTCGCTGCCCCTCACGTGTGACCATGATTGGTGTCGTTTTCACACAACAGAGGCCCCTCGATGGCTTGGGTGGTTTTTTCCCCATCATCGTATCTGTTTATAATTGTGCCCGTGTCAAGCAGATACCCAAGAAGTATTTATCAAGTGAGAATGATAAATCCTTTCATCTAGCACAGGAGCTTTCCGTCTCAGCCTCACGTACAAGTGACGGTTGAAAATGCAAATTTGGTGCAGCCGCTCCCAGGTTCTGATTAACCAGGACTGGGCGAGATGCGGAAACCTCCCTTTTTAACCAGCACCTCCAAGGGGATCCTGAAGTAGCTTCCTGGCAACATGGGGGGTGACTTGCAAAAATCTTGACTAGAAAGTTGTAGAAAAGCGTTACATACTCAGAGAAGATCCTGGAATATTTCCTGGGGGAGGTGATACTTTCTCTGCGTCTTGACTGATGAATGAAAGCTGAATGTTGGTTAGAAATGTGTCTAACAGAAAAGAATCCCAACCTCATGACTATGGTGTGGGCATGTGAAGAGGGTGGGTCAGAGACTGGGCTGGGAACGGGGTTCAGGTCACCTGGGTACAAAGTTGGAAACACGAGGCCTCTGACAGGGTTTTGAGTAAAATAAGGACTTGTCTGGGGCTGATGAGGTTCTTTTGCCCTCCTGGGACTGGAGCCCAGCGTGGGACTGTGTCGTTATCGAGTTTTCTGTCTGCTCAGGTTTTCCTTTTTCTAAAACTAATATCTCGTGACACTGTTAACTGTAAAAATTTTGATCTGCAAAAATGCACTGCTTCTACACATAGTTAAGACATATTTTCCCTGTACATGGGTCAGAAAACCTTTTCTGTAGAGGGCCTAGCAGTAAATACGTGAGGCTTTGCCGGGTCTCTGTTGCAACAACTCGGCTCTCCCCTTGTATCGTGAAAGCAGCCAGAGACAACGAGCAAATGCATGAGTGTGGCTGTGTTCCAGTAAAACTTGACTTACAGAAATAGGTGGTGTGTGGATTTGGCCCAGTTTGGCAGCCCCCAGTGTAAAGAAAGGCCCAGTTTAATTTGTTTCCTTTCCTGTCTCTAGTACAAAATAGAACAGCAGGCAGTCTTGTCTTCCTGGGGGAGACCCACCCCCACGCCTGAGGTTTAAATGTCACGTGAGCAAGAGGCGCCGAGACAGGAGGCCTGCTGCGTGTACAGAGAGAAGAGCCGAGGGTTGACTGGCTTCACGCCAGGCAAGTGCCTGAAAAAGCCGCCCTGTCATCTTCAATCTTTTTCTCAGAAAATTGGCTTTGTTAATCGTGATCTAGGGAGCTCTCGTTTGTTTAATGTGTTCATGTGCTCTTGTTGCAACTTGCCCTGAGAACATTTCAGTCCAGCCACTGGTATATGCTGCTGGTTATAGAGCCCGCACTTACTGCTGGGGTATGAACAGCTCGTGGCAGGTGGTGTACGGGGCTGAACGGTGAATACTTAATGCTGGCATGAGCAGCCCTTTCCAGGTCATCTTGGGAGACCTTTTCTGTTTACCCACTTTGAAAAGAACCCAGGGCCCTGGCTGCTTGCAAATGAGTAAGCTGCTTTGCAGCAGAGCTCTCAGAGGGGCTTTAGTCCTGGTTAAGCCATAAACTGCTTGCCCTGAAAGCAAGACGAGGTTCAGACTGAGGTTACCTGAGGAGGAGAACCTGGATCCAGCCTTTACTTTTGCCACTTCCAGTGAATCACCAGTGCAGTGGGATGACCATGTTCTAAGGACAAAAATCTGTGAATGCATTTCGCCATTCCTAGGACATTGCCCTAGCATGCATGGCTGGAACCTGCAACTATAGTAGACCAGATGCCTTTTGGGCCTTTTGAGACAGCGCCCATTCCTAATTACATGCTGACCTCCCTTTACCCTTTAAGTATATTTCTGAACATTTGTGCTTAAGGAGTTTTGTAAGAGAAAGCATGTTTTAACTTTGCTGTACATTGCCACTCCAGGTGATCTTGACAGCACTATGCTCCAGGCCCCTCCAGCAGGTAATTATAACTGGATGGTTGGTGGAGGGTGTGCCCATGGGAGTGGCTGTCAGCAGTGCATCTGGTGTGTACGGTGTGGCTTGCCTCTGCCTCACAGCCAGCATCCTGCACACTCTCGGTTGATTTCACCGCGTGATTAAAATGGCCAGGAGAGCATCTGTAACAAGGGGCACTTAACCTCGTCTGGCTCAGAATGGTGCGTGCTGGGCTCTGGCCTTGCAGTGTGGCTGCTTGTCCTTTGGCCGGAGCCACTTGTGTATCTCAGTCCAGTTCCTGTTTCACTGCGGGCGGGACTTGCTGTCAGACAGCTCAGAGGGAGGATGCTGGGTGCTTGTCTCACCAGCCAGGCCACTGCCAAGTGCTGCGTGGGGCATTTAAGGACTTCAGTGTCTGAGAGTTCCCAGCCCTCCAGACAGAAGGAGCCAATTTTATGTTTTACCTTCGAAATAATGTTAAGGATAATGATTAGGTTCTCATGCTAACCTATAAAGCCACTTTAATACAACTTAGCTGAAATGCTGTACACATCCGGTAAAAAAGCGTCAGAATCATTTTGAGTAGCTAAAGTGTTCATAAAGCCAGCATGAAGTATCTGAAATAGAATCGAATGATGGCATTTGAGAATCTCTGCACCTAGTTGGAAGATGTGGACAGGAAATTTAATGGAGATTCCGCAAGCTTTCTGGGCTCTTTAAAGATGTGTTGGAACATTTATAAGTATTTTTATGACTAAGCAGAATATTTATTATATCTGCTGTCACTTTATAACTTACAATTTTGATAGATCTAGATCACTAACATGGTTTTAATACTTATCCTCCATGATTAGAGTGGTTTTGGACTCACAAAATCGAACAGAGGGAGATAGATTTTTTTCTGTGATAACTGATAAGAATTTGAAATGGAAGCGGAGGGGGAGGAGGATGGTAAAATAGCAGAAACACACTGAGGTTTAAAAAGGAGCTTATAAGCTCAGCAGGAAAGAGGAAAGCCCAGATGCCGGAAGCCCCCGACTCTGCAGAGGAAAGGTGGTGATGGCAGGGGCTGGTGTTGGGGTGCTGGCACTGACCACAGGGCTCCCCCAGGCCCCACACTGGAGCTGCCGGCGGGGAGAGCAGCGGAGGGGAGGATGGAGAAGCCAGTGGCTCCCGCTGCATGGCATAGGAGACCTTTGCAGACCGGGGCTCTTTCTTTCAGGTGTGCCTGCATTAACTCATGTGCTGTATGTCTATGGAAAAGACTGTTAAGCTGTCAAATAGTGAACTACCTCGGTAGTTCCCGATGCCGTGATCATGGTTTTGGTCTCGTTTCTTTTAGGTTACCCCTGTTTCAGGCCAGTGCTTTTGCATTTTTGGCCCCTGCTCGAGCCATCCTGTCTTTAGATAAATGGAAATGTAACACCACAGGTAATTGCAGTTATTTCCACATATGTCATTGGGGTCCTTTAATTCAGGTGATAAAAGGGAGGCCTGGACATGCTGCCCGCAGCAGCGGTAAATCCTTTCTGGAATTAGGCACAAAACACACAAACCCACAAACAGCTTAGAACGCTCCAATCTGTAGATCATGTCTGTCTCTCTCTCTCTATCCACTTGTTCATCCCTAACCCTAGAGCAAGAAAGGACCAGAAATGACCTAATTTCTCTATGCTAATGAAATTGATAAATATGGGGACGGAATAGAAAAATATTTGTGCTATTTTTCTGCCTCTCTCTTTCAGTGGATTTTATGACCCACCAGTAATCACTCTCTTTGCTGCGTCAGCATCCCTTCTCTGAAACATCTTTGCTTTTTAAGGATCTGGCTACTGTGGTTTCCTGCAAATGACTTTCCTTCCCCTTCCTTAGTGATTGCAAAGATCCTTAAGGAACCCGATAAAGTCAGATAAAGACAGGGAATTTGAGAAAATCAGAGTCAGACCTTCTGTACTCTCAAAATAGGGTTACATTTTGAGGTTCTAGGAGCAAAGTTTTCCAGCCTTCATTTCCTTCCTTGCTCCTAGGGGTTACTTTGTGACCATTGATTTGATTTTGGAACTGGAAAAGGCCCTCTGTTTTATCTCAGTTTTTAAACCCTCAGTCAGCAACCTTGCTGTTGGGCATTTCAGTTAGCTGCTTGCAAAGGTTGGCTTTTTGTGTGAGGCTGGTACTAGTAACGTGTATCACCACGTCAGTCAGCTTTTGACAAGTTGGGGAAGCTCTCAGTCGATGAATACATTTGGTTAAATTAGCGTTGGGGAATCCACCTTTCAGTAGGACAAAGCTGTAATGTTGTAGGTTGAATTTTAGGGATGGGTATTGACACATATATAATTAAAATAGGGAGGAAATTCTTTTTAAAGGGTAAAATGAATATATCCTGTGAAACATCAGTGTCACTCCAAGAAAAATTTTGTTTTTGTTTTTGTTTTCAAGATGTTTCAGTTGCCAATGGAACAGCCGAACTGTTGCACACAGAACACATCTGGTACCCCCGGATCCGAGAGGTAAAGCCGAGCGTTGTCTGCTTGTGGCTTGTGTTTTCTTCTTAGCTTCAGCGTTGCTTGTGCCCAGGAAACCACAGTTGATCTCACTAAACCCTTCTTTTTCAATTACGGATACATTTATTTCTGTTGTTAAACTAAATTCAGTTCAGTGTCATTCTAAAATAAAGCACGTGGAAGTGCTTTGTTCAACTAGCAGGAATTGTCTCCCCCCTGTTTCAGACCCACAGGCCTGTCCACTCACACCTTCCAGTGCAGCCAGCTGAGGCGTGCAGCTCACTAACTAGAAGTAGCCACAGAGGTTTGTGGACAAACAGCAGAGTTGTTCATTTTGGCCTCAGTGTATGCCTGTATTTGTCGAAAGAACTAAAGATATTCGTCTACCAAAGTGCACTTGAACAGAATACTGTGTGGCAGTCCCCAGACATGAAGAACAGTGACCGTTTGTTCATATTTTCCAAGATCTATGAGATAATCCACCTTTAGTTTAGAATGAGCACAGATATGGCCATTCTGCACGCTAGAAACATTCCTTAAGAATTTTTGTCAATAACTCTATTTTGTAAATGTCCTATAGGGGCTCTCTCTTTAAAACCAAGAGTCTTTGTGCTGCAGTGTTGTGTTTCTTAAATGGGGATTCACTGTATCATTTATCAGTGGATAAGGCAAGTGGGCTTTGAGTTCAGTGCCCATTTCTGTAATATGTCTACATCAGTGCTGTCATACTTTGTGTTTGCTAGGTCCTGCTTAACCCCACTGAAGTTTCTTATTGGGTTCCAGGGAATTTTCCAGCTGTGTTATGCCTGTTAGATTATACAGTACCTTGCTGCCTTGCAGAATTATCAGTTGTGGTTGCAGGTGACATTCAGAGTGTCCAGCACATAAGCAGCTCACTCTCACGTCTGTGCCATCTCTTGTTTCCAGATCCAGGGGGCCATCATCATGTCCTCATTGATAGAAGTGGTCATAGGCCTCCTAGGCCTGCCTGGGGCTCTGCTGAAATACATCGGGCCCCTGACCATCACGCCCACAGTGGCCCTCATTGGCCTTTCTGGTTTCCAGGCAGCAGGAGAGAGGGCTGGCAAGCACTGGGGCATCGCAATGCTGTAAGTGTAAAAATCTCCCGTCATCCCACCACTGCGGGACAGCCTTTTGGAACATTTGTAACATTCACACTTTGGGAGGAAAAAAAAAATTTTTTTTTTTTTCTGATGGTTTGAACTTTATTTGCTTCATGCTAGAAAATAGTCGAAGGATTTTTTAGACCCATTGGGAAGTGACATACACTCAAGATATTCCAAAGACAGACTTGGCAGTGATGTGTAGAGGGTGGGTTGCAAGGTTTTAAACTTTGGTAATGGGGTAAGATGGTAGTGCCATTACCTCTTGGCTTCTGAGACCATGCCAAGTCTCATACGTAAGAGTTGAAATACTGAGAAGCCACATCTTTAGATGAGACTCCAAAATACTTCCAGACTGGCAGGAGACAGAGACGCCACAGGAGGGTCTGTTGGCATTGAGAGTGTGACTGCCACTCAGGCCAAGGGGAGCTCTGCACTCTGGCAGGGGTTGGGGGTGTGATTTCTTCCAGGATCCTGCTAGTCAGAGCCAATCCTTTTGCACAGAACTTTAAGTCCATTATAGATGTCCCTTACCCTTTAAGTAAAGTCACTTTCGTGTTAGTGAAGAAGACATACAGGACTTGGATAATACAAGATTGATAAGAGCCAGAGAGTTCTGGGTACCGCACATTGAGTCCACATTTTCTTTGTGTGTGTCTGTAGAGCATATGTAAGAACTGATTATCTCATAGGTTAATGGTTCCAGGACTCTGGAATTTTACTGAACAGTAAAATTTCGTGAAACAGAGTAATAACATAAGGGGATTTCCAATTCTTTTGTTTTGCTTTATGCAATATTCTATAATTATTCAATTATTGATCTTTTACTGTGCATTGGTGCTTTACATAACATTTGTAATATTATAAGATAAGGCAGATGCCAGTGTCATCCATACGTAACAGCTGAAGGGCTGAGACACAAACATGAAGTGTTACTTGCCCAGCATCTCACAGATAGTAACATGGGTTCAAAAACCCACGAGGTCTGATTGGGATTTAACTCATTACATTCAGTCCTGCTTCTGTGCATTAGGGCATCATGCACAAATAAAGTGGATCATAGCAGAAATGCAGTCCATATACATCGTTACAAATTAAATCAAAATATGCAAAAATATCCAACATACTCAAGATCTTTTTTTAAAAAAACCCAACAAGATTTAAGGAAAACACACCTCGCACATGAGTGTGAAAACCCAATCATCACACTTGTCCAAGATTGTTCTTAATTTCTTCATTTCACCACTAGCACGGGTGTGAAGACGGCGCATAAGAATGTTCACTCAGTGATATGTAATTAATGCCAAAAAGGCAAAATCGTAGTTACAGTACAGTAAAATTAGAAACCAGCAACAAAAACATGAACAAAAAACCCAAACCGCTTAGAAGCTAAAGAAAAAATTGTTATAAATAACTCTCAGAGAGGAAGTTGAAGCTTCATAATTACTGATAATTTAGCAAATGATGACAGTAACATCTAATCGTGCTTAGAGAGTTCTCAAGAAAATTCATAACCTTTAAGACAAATAAAGCACATGAAGAATTTGAATAGCTAGGAAAATAGGACAGAAAATGAACCTAATGGAAGTGGGGGGGAGAGTTAATAATGTTTCCGAAAATGTGAAACAAAGTAATAAATCTAAACGCTGGTCCTTTGGGAAGAGAAGACATTGTAGACAAACTTCTGGCAAGGCTAATGAACACAAAGAGAATACCTGTGGGGATATCTAGAGGGGTAAACCGCAGTCCAGGCAGGAGTTAAATCTGCTTCCTTCCCTAAAATTGAGAAAAAGAAAAGTAATGAAATGATGGATTTCCAGAAAACCCTCCTCAGATCGTGATTCTGGCCACCTCCTCTCCACGTATGGTACCCCTAGCCCAGACAGTCTCATCTGGGCCACGGCACCAGCAAACATCTTTTCTGCTGGAGACGCTCACAAACCTGTAGCTGGTACCTGAGAACTCCAGACGTACAGGTCCAGCCCCCAACTTTCCCTTTGCACTTGCAATCACACATCTCAAGCATGACTGAAGAAAGCACCAGACTCTGATTCCCTTCCGCCCCGAAACCACTTCCTTCTCCTGCCTCCCTCCTGTCAGTAAGCAGCACAACTGTGCTCCCAGTTGCTGAAGCCGAAACCCTGGAGCTGTCTTGATTCTTCCCTTTCCCGCACCCCCACCTCCAGAGCAAATTCCTAGTCTGTTCTCTCTGGGCCCTCACTGTCGCCCCCCACGCAAGCCTCCCCTCTGTCACCAATTCCTCACTGGTCCCCAGCCTCTCTTGCCCTCTGCCTGTCCATTCTCTGTCCCACAAAATGCTCAGCCATTAGTGTCGCCCAAGGGTCCTCCTCTGTCCTCGCCTTTTGAAACTGATTAGACACCAGCTTGAATTCTGCAAGCGTTTAGGTTTCCTGTTTGTCCCGATGTCTGACACCTCACCCACTGCCCCGGTTGGGTCTCTTTATGCTTCTTGGGCTGGGCACTCGGGGCCCTTTCCCTCTGGATACCAGGCATGCAGAAGCGGGAAGTGATCTTTAGTTATTTCACCGATGTCGTCTTCCACTCCACCCTTGCTTGTGTCTTCTCGGAACTTCAAGGATATTGGACCTCCTGGACTCCTTCTTTCCTTGCCTGTTTTCCACCTCTTCATCTTTTTTCTCAAGTTGTGGGAATTCTCCTTCAGTCAAGCTTTTCATTTCTGCTCCTTTGTTTGTTTGTTTGTTTTTTTTACCTTTCCAAGAGCTCTTTGTCCTGGGGCTGTGGGCTCTGTGAGGACAGGTCCTCCCTCTGGGCCAGTCACCACAGCACCCCCAGCACTTAATCCACCCCCTCATTGCAGAGCAGGTGCTCAGTAAGCAGATTGTGAATAAGGGAGGGAAGGTTCAGGAAGCTGAATAAACCCATGACCGCAGGAATGGTCGAGAATGTTAGCAAAGGACTTTGATTCCTAATGGAAGACCTGGACCCAAGTGAGTGTACTAATCTTCAAGGAAGAGAAAATTCTGAACTGTTTGAAATACGCTAGAGCTTTGAGAAAGAAACTTCAGTCAATTTTATCTTAGTGGCAAATCCTGACTGAACTAATACTAGAAGAGAACTGTGGACCATCATTTTCCTTCCTGAAGTTGTGTTAAAAACAAAAAAACCCTGAGCTGTTCATTGTTCTTTGGACACTTCCCAAGCAAAGAGTTCTGAGATCAAATATGTTCAGGTAGCATGCCACAGTTCATTATCTTTCTGTACTGTAGCATTCCTTGCAAATCTATCAGGGCTCCATCATGGATTTTATTAATATGTTCTTATTAATAAAAGCCATGGTGACAGTTAAAAAAATTTATATTTGATCATCCTACTTCCTACAGCTGCAGACTGTTAACAGTGTGGGAATAGAGTGGTCTTTCTTGAATAAGATTTTTAAATGCCTTGTACTGGCTTCTGGGACCCCAAGCCCTCCCAGCTGGATTCTTGCAGTCAGGGAAAAAGTTATTTAAAAAAAAAAAAAAAGCCTCTTTACTTTAGAGGTGAAAGACTGAAATCAGGCCCGCCTGTTGAAATCAGGAGCCAAGGTAGCATGCTTATTACCAATGTTATCATTTAAAGTTGTTCTGGATGTGCTAGGCCAGTGCATAAGACAAGAAATAAACTAATACGGATCAGTCCCAAAAAGGTCAGGGAGAAGGGAATAGTGACTCCCCCCTACAGGAATACATTCCAGAGCTTCATAAATAATACTGTGTCCCTGGAACAGGAATAGACATAAGTAGAGCAGAATAGGAGGGACAGAAACAGAACCAAGTTAAAAAAAAAAAAATCAATATTTATTTTATAATATTGAAAGATGGCAGTCATACTTGAAACCAGTGGAGAATGGACACATTGTATAGGAAAAATTAGATGATTATTTAGAATAAAGTTAGATTCTTAGTTTATATAAAATTATATTTCAATTGAATTAAAGACTTAAATACAGAAAATAAGACCATAAAAGTGCTAGAAGAAAACCTACATAAATATTTAATCATGAGGGATGGAAGATCTTTTTTAAAGCAGATATCAAAAAGAGAAAGACTGATAGATTTTACTATTAATGCATTTAAAATACTTATCAAAAATCACTGGATTAAAAACGAATCTGGGAAAATATTTATAAAAATCGCACAAGAAAGGCTAATGTCCTTAAATCATAGAGTTTCACTATTAATTTAAAAGAGAGAGAATCCCAGTGCACTAATGGATGAAGGATATGATATGGGCAGTCATTTAGCAAAAAACGAAATGCAAATAGCTGATTAATGTTTCAAAAGCTTTATCCTCGATAGTTACCAATACATATATTATCCATGTGATTCTGTTAGAATTGGGAGTGGATCAGGTTGCACAAACATGGGTTTCTAAGTGACTCCAATAGTGATGGAATTTAGAGACACAGTCTCAGGGGAGGGGAAGTGTGGCAAATCCAGTGACTGCTATTTCTAGAACAGTGTATAAGTCCTTGATAGGAACTGTGTTTTTCCTGAGAAAACTTATTTTTTGTTTACTTTTCTTATGGAAAATTTCAAATCTGTTCAAAAGTAGGGAGAATAGTATAATGAACCCCCTCATATCATTACCAGACACCCAAAAGCAGTGTACCTCCCCACTCCTGTTCCCTAGCCTCCTCCAATTCAGTTAAAGTCTAGATATTTGACATTTAACAGTAATTAAATAGAGAAAGCTAAAGTAAAACAATAATCCCCTCCTACTCACTCTATCTCTCAAAAAAATTTCATGATTGTTAACTAGTAAAAATTAAGCGTTTATCTAAACCTCCATATTTTTATTTTTTTATGCAAATACAAACATGCACATAAACAGCTTTACTGTCATATTTTATAATTTGTTTTTCACTCTAGTGATTTGTCGGGCTCACCTTTTCAATTCAATTGTTTAGATCTCATTCTTCATAAAGCTGCACAATCTTTAATAGTATGAATAGTCTATAATTTATTCAACTATTTCCCAATTGATGCTCATGTATGTTGCTTACAATTTTTGCTGTTGCAAACAATGCTAAAGTACATATCGTAATGCATAAAGAATGAATATTAAAATAAGTGATGATACAACTTTTTAATTAAAGTTTGTTACTTTCAGCTCATACAGTATGGGAATTGTTAAACAGGACGTGGTAGGTCCGTAAAGTGGAATGCTGAGCCATCAGTGAGGTGCTGATGCAGATCTCCATCTGGTGAAATGGGAAAGTGTTCTTGGCATTAGCGGTGCTAAAAGCAGGTTAGGAAGCAGCATGTTAAGTATGATCCCAGTTTGGGTTAGAAAATGACCTGTCCTTGTCCTAAGGACAAGGAAGATGACAGTCTGTCTTCTTCTGACCTCGGTTCCTGGCACCCAGCAAATATCCAGGAAATGAAAGCCATTCAGAACAGACCAGAATGTTGCATGGTTTTATTACCCAAAAGGAAGATTGTGAGTTATCTTCAGGGTTTTGCCTCTTTCTTTTTGCTTATCTGCCTTTTATAAATTTTTTCTGTAATTTGGTATGCATGACTTGCATACTATTTTAAAGTAAAAGTCAACAAAAAGGCAAGATGTAAACACGAGGTGGAAAGTGCCCAGCATAGCAGGTGGACCTGAGGAGCTGAGACGAAAACCATTGTCCCTTCTCTGCTCAGTCAAGTTTTGAGAACGGAGACATGCCCCCACCTCTGCCTGTCTAGGGGGGTGCCTGCTCCCAGTATATGTGATGATGATAATAAACTAGAAAGCTAATAATAAACTAGTGTTCATCTGCCTAATCTGCTTCCCTAGTTTGAGTTACTAGATTTGGGCCTGAGATCTGCACCTTCTTCGAAGTCTGTGTCCTCTCTCCCCTCTTAAACATGCTTTGAAAAGTCAGCACATCATGCAGATGGGTGTTGCCTGAAGTAGTAACAGCAGACTTGAGGCTTCTTAGGATCGTGTAATATTCACTTTGAGACAAATTAAGTAGCACTTAGTTTTTCTAAACATGAAAATTCTCTGTAGGCCGAAGTTTAAAATGTGCCAGCTTTAGTGTCCCGTGTCATCATATTGTTTTTTGTTAAACTTCACTATCTCAGAGGAATTGAAATAACTTGCGCACCAGGTGTGTTTTCAGCCTTGAACTGGTACTAGCAGAGACATCCCCCCACCCCCCCAAATTCGGTGATCACCAGTCCACCGAGGTGCCTGAGCAGGCGGGGTGGCCCGCAGGGCAGCACATGCCTGTTTTCCCGCCAGGCTGCGGTGCACACCTCGTTAGGGATGTGACAATGAAGCCGCACTTGACTGGCGGTGGAGCTAATGATTCCATCTCAGCAGTTGGAACCGTGCCCAGGAGCAATTAGCTTAGCTTTGACTGAGAACCCACTCTTCCTGCCAACTCTACCTCAGGTCGTAAGTGAAAGAGCGAGTCGCATGAGGATCCCACACGTGGCCTTTATTGTTTCAGTGACGAGTAAATGCCCCCCAGGGGATGGGAAGTGGTCTCACACCCACCAGCCACACGAGACACTGGACGGATCAGGACATGTCAGGATCCCGTTGAAGAGAGGTCACCGTCTGTCGCTCGCTGCCTCCTGTAGTGCTCAGGACAGCTCAGTCAGCCTGGAGGCTCAGAGGAGAGGGACTTCTGCAGCCAGCCTGGGCGTTCCTGTCCTGTGACCAGAGTTAGGCCCCTGACCCCACCACCCAGAAGCTTCTCACTGTGCAATCTTGGACCACTGGCTTTGTCTCTCTGTGACAGGGGGATGATCATAGAAGCCCCCCCCACCATGAGACTGAGGTGACGCACAGGAAGACCTTAGTCTGATGTCTGGCACAGGAACTCCTCAGGAGTATTATTGATACTGAATCTGAATACAGTTTTCTATAATAAAATACTGAAGTTATTTTGCTCTGTTAAAAGTAATTTGTGGGCCGGGAGCGGTGGCTCACGCCTGTAATCCTAGCACTCTGGGGAGGCCGAGGCAGGTGGATTGTTTGAACTCAGAAGTTCGAGACCAGCCTGAGCAAGAGCGAGACCCTGTCTCTACTAAAAATAGAGAGAAATTAATCGGAAAACTAAAAATATATAGAAAAAATTAGCCGGGCATGGTGGCGCATGCCTGTAGTCC
>CAUYSK010105880.1:0-81589 GCA_963575035.1 Avahi laniger
TTTTCATATGTTTTTTGGCCATTATTCTGTCTTCTTTTGCAAAGTTTCTGTTCATGTCCTTTGCCCACTTTTTGATAGGGCTGTTTGATTTTTTCTTGTTGATTTTCCTGAGTTCTATGTAGATTCTAGTTATCAGCCCTTTATCGGATTTGTAGCATGCAAAAATTTTCTCCCATTCTTTAGGTTGTCTGTTTGCTCTTGTGACAGTTTCTTTGGCTGTGCAGAAGCTTTTTAATTTGATCAGGTCCCATTTATTTATTTTGGTTATTGCTGTGATTGCCTTTGGGGTCTTCTTCATAAATTCTTTACCTAGACCAATGTCTAGAAGAGTTTTTCCAACATTTTCTTCTAGAATTCTTATAGTTTCATGCCTTAGGTTTAAGTCTGTTATCCACCGTGATTTGATTTTTGTGAGAGATGAAAGGTGAAGATCCTGTTTCAGTCTTCTACATGTGGCTATCCAGTTTTCCCAGCACCATTTATTGAATAAGGATTCCCTTTTCCCCAGTATATGTTTTTGTCTTCTTTATCAAAGATTAGATGGCTATATGAGGATGGTTTTAAATCTGGGTTGTCAGTTATGTTCCATTGGTGTATGTCTCTGTTCTTGTGACAGTACCATGCCGTTTTAGTTATTATGGCCTTGCAGTATAGTTTGAAGTCTGGTAAATTGATGCCTCCCAATTCGTTCCTATTGCTTAAGCCATACGTACCCCCGTAATATTCTGAAATTTAAAAAAATGATATAAAAAAGAGATAGGATTCTAAAAATAAATGAATATTATGTGTGTGTTTGTGTGTGTGCATATATATGTAATTTGACACATTGAGAAGGTCAACATAACATGTAATTGAAGCACTATGAAATTATGGAATTGACAAAATTAAAATTAGAATGCCTCCGGGTTTTGTACACAAATGTTTATAGCAGTTATATTCATCATCACTGAAAAGTGGAAGCAACTCAAATATCTTTCAACTAATGATAAACAAAATATGGCAAATCTATACAGTTAAATACTAAACAGTAATAAAAAAGAAGTTATTAATGTATACAACCACATGAATGAATCTCAAAAGCATTAGCCTATGTGAAAGATGCCTTACGTCAAAAGACTGCAAACTCTATGAATCCATTCACAGGACTTTCTGGAACAGGCAAAACTGCAGGGACAGAAAACTGAGCAGTGATTTCCAGGGATCAGGGATGGGGATAAGAATTGTCCACAAAGGGGTATGAAAATTTTGAGAGGAGTCATTACATATCTTGACTATGTTGGTGATTTCCAAAATTCATGGAACTATACAGCAAAAGAGTAAATTTTCTTGTATGTAAATTATATCTCAATAAAAATAAAAGAATAAAAATGCCTCTGGGTTCAATAAAATTCCATGAAAGAGTGCAGCTTCTCAGAGAAAGCTTTCAATAGCTGTGGCCTTTTCCGAGGCAACCTCATGAACTAAGTGAGGTCTCATCAAGTTGCAGTTAACCACTGGCTGACCATGCCTCAACGCACAGCCATGAGCACCCATGAAAGCAGCAATGACCACACACCTGAGATTCCAACTGTCTCCCACTTTCCATGTTGAGACCCCCTCCCACCCCCAATCCGGCAGAGCCCTTCTTGTCTCCACGCCATGTCTTCTTCCCAGCTTCATCAGCTGAGTGGCTCAATTCAGATGCAGCCCAGATTCCTGAGCACTTTCTTCCTTAAGATTTCTCTTTGTCTTCATATTTCAAAAGTACTATCAGGAAAAACCAATGTTCCACAATTGCCCACAGTCGTAGGACCCCGTCAGGACTTATGCTCTGCAATTGTTGCAAAAGACCAACCTCTTTGCTGGAATTCTTTCAGAATAAATCAAAGGAAGAAAACAAGACCTTAGTTAGGAGTCAGATGTGTGAGAAAGATGAATCCCCAAGGCCTCCCAGTGAAAAGTATATTAATTAGGACTCAGTGTTAAGTAATAGAAATCAGCTTAAGGTGGAGAGGTAATGTTACATCTCAGCACATTAATCTGTACTTTCCACATATTCCCTTTCCATCCTAGAATGCCCAGGACATTGTCTTCTTTCTACTAGTTGAAGCAGAAGCAAAAACAAAGGCTGAAAAATGCCACTGGCCTACACATGAGGTAGAACTATTCGAATGCATGTTTTCACCCTCAATAGCGGCCAGTCCAAACTGAGAGGTGCTGTAAGTGGAAAAAATACAAATTACATTTTGGAGACTTGGTGCACACAATGTAGAATATCTCAATTTTATGTTGATTTTCATATTGCAATGGTAATCTTTTGGATATATTTAGTTAAAGATATTTTAAAAATTAATTTTACCTGTTTTTTAAAATATTTTTTAATGCGACTCTAGAAAATTTAAAATTGCCTATATGACTTATATTTCTCTTGGATAACATAGCTCTATAACCTCAGCAAATAACCAAAGTTCAGTTTCTTCATCTGTAAATTGCTGTAAGGATCAAAGCTAATGAATGTTAAGAACTTAGCATAGTGTCTGAATCATAGAGAACCTTCAAAAATGGTTGCTATAATTAACACACACAACTATAGATTTAAGTATTTATACACTGCTCAGGATATTCAGGAAATGAAAGATTATCAAATGCCCATAATACAGAGAAGTTTAGATAGGGTAGACCCAGATTACATAGTTCAATTACCTGCTTTTCTAATTCATTAAAATGCATATTACTTCAAGAGATCTTATGAGCAAATTAGAGTTGTCACCTAAAGGGAGTGGTGATTGTGGTGGGTTACATGGAAATATGGAATGGCTCTATTTGAGGAGGAAAGTCAATTTTGGGAATTTGGGAGAATTGGAGTGTTGGATGGTATAGGAATGGTAGGGACCTCCAGAATGGTAGGGTCCTCTAAGCCATCCAGAGATTACAAAACCTTGAAAGGGGAAAGTGCAGAAGTCTATGCCCCAGGGAGGCTGGACCTGGATCATGGAGCTTAGAGTCCTTGGGAGCTTCAACCCCAAGCTGGGTATAGATGTGTGGAGATTAAACTGAGAGTACAAGGAGAGGTACCCTGATAGACCAAGGACAAGGCACCCTTCCTCATTTTCCTAAATGAAATAAATCCAAATATTCTTGTATGATTTCAAGGTATAAAAGGAAAGTCTTCCTCACCTAATTCCCTCCCACCAAGCCCAACACCACAGATGACATCAGAATGCTCAAGATCAGATGTCATGTCAATGTCAACCCTGGCAAGTGGCTGAGCTGAACTGGGTTAGAAAAATAAAGGAATGTGAGATGTCCTGCACCTCAAGTTTTGTATTATAAATGTATGGTGAATTCTCATTTATCATTTGGTATACTCCTGGGGAAATATTTTGGAATGATCTATCTTCAGGTGTTATGGCTGTGGTCTCTTGTGATGGGATAGAAATTAGGAGGTTTTCAATTACTATTGTGTTACCTTTCCATAAGGTTTGAGTAAAATGAAAAATATGCATTTTTATGTTAATAATAATCATATATTACTATTTGGGGAAAAATGATAAGCTCTCAGATAAAGTTTTCTCTATTTAAGTTGACAGTATGTTTCAGTGACCTTCCAGGCTTGGATAAGAGCCTGTTTATTATTCTCCTGAGGGTTCTAGGACTATGTCCCCAAGTATTTGGTCTATAGATGCTGCCTATGAAAGACATCCCTGCCTCTGGCCCCATCCTGAGTGGCCCCACTGATCAGGGCATTGCCTTTTGAGAGCTGGCCTGGAATGAGAGGGGCTGGGCTGTCAGCTTCCAAGCACCTCCTCAAGGCATAGAATAAATACACCTGAGCCTAGCTCTGGCTTTCACAATCAGTTATTCAGGCAGCTCAGGTGCCAACTGTTGGGTTACCTATCCATGAACTCTTCCTGTTAACTGCCCAAAGGAGTAAGTTCCATGTTTCTGCTGTGTCACCCTGCACCTCCAGCCATATTGGTTCAGGGCCTGACACCTAACTCAAAGGAGGGCTCCGATCATGTCTACAAGAAATTTGTAGCTGAAATGAAAAGAGTGAATCCCAATGGTCTCACACATGCAGACTTAGAACTTGGATTCACCCGAGAAAAATTGAAAACAGAAAGAGAAGAAAGCAGACAAGCATAGGGAAGCCAAATTAGAAATGGTAGAGTCTGGAATGTTAGTTCTAATGGCTCAGCTGTGCCAATGTCCACTCTTTCCCCAAGGCCCTGTGGTCTTTGGGTTCCAGGAGAAACCCCTGTACCTTGTAATAATTTTCTTTCTTTTGCTTAAGTCTAGTTGGTTTCAATTGCTTATAATCTAACGGCCCTAAGAAATGTAGGTAAAATGTCCACTTGCCCACAGTTTAAACAAGTAAGGAATTATTCTTACTTGGGAGAGTGTAAATAATTGGAAAAACTAGTCTCAGCTTTCTCATCTATAATAAGAGAATCATAATATCTTTCTTCCCTGCCAACATTATGGCTTTATAGAAAAGACTAAGGTTATTAAGGTATTTATCAGAGAACTTTGACAGTGTGATTGTTACAATGTTCTGAAAACACTGTGTGGACCATTCAGGTCACACACAGCATCTTCCCCAGCCAGCCAGCATTGATCCTAACATTCCCCACCTTCATACATCTTTCACAAAGAATAATTGCATTAGACTTTTCAGCCTAAAATAATCTACGTTGGTACTGTCAGGAAACAGAAGAGGGCACCCTAAGAATATTTAGGTAGTGGCAAACAGCAGCTCTAACATATTTAAATACTATGATGAACGCTTTCTCTCAAACATAGGAAAGCAAAGCACAGTCAATTTTACAGCTAAAATTAATTCTATGGAGCCACAGGACTAGGGGATAAAGATCAAGAGTGACTAAGTCAATCTCTGAGAAAAAGGCAAAGATTAAA
Organism: Avahi laniger; assembly: GCA_963575035.1. NCBI lineage: Eukaryota > Metazoa > Chordata > Mammalia > Primates > Indriidae > Avahi > Avahi laniger. The sequence goes on from CAUYSK010105880.1 coordinate 4,897, forward strand.
ATAAAACTTAATGTCTGTCAAACTTGTGATATTCCCCCAAACATAATCTAGTTTGATTGTCACAATAGTTTAGGGAAAAAGAGTGGTCTGAAACTCTTATTTGTATTGAATGATTATGGAAAGAGATTCAGAGAAAGAAATATTACTACTAACTTTTATGGAGCAGTTTCTCTATGCTCTACATATGTATTATGAATATTATTTGATTTATTAATAGTCTACAAAGGACAGAGGAGGCAGAGCAGAACAGCAAAGAGAAAGAGAGGGGGAAGAGGGAAGATTAAAGAACACATTCTTCCCGAGGTTTAAGAAGGACCTCTGTGAATCTGAGTGACTAACCTTTCCTCTATTTTCAAACACACCAACAGTCCAAATGCACATATTTCAAAGTCTACAAAATGGCATCAGACAACGTCAGCACGATGTCCATGTCTAGGAGTGAGCGTTTAGGAGGGAGCCAAATGTAGCTATTAGATGGGGGGACGATCAAAGGAGGGGTATTGACTTAGCAAACTTTGAAACCTGCCTTCACGGAAAGGTTTTGCTGGTCCCCAGCTGTTCATTAGTTAATGAATATGAAATATTGACTCAAGGGTGGCACCACAGGTGGCTAGGAAAGCAATCTTATTTCACACCTGTCAATTGCACAGAGATTGGAGGTGGATGGGGGTGGGGGGGTCCTTTACGTCTTTCTTTACTTCCCTGAAGAGCCTCAGGCTAAAGTAGATTTTGGATTCAGATTGTTCCCTCTACCAAGTAGGGCAGGTCATAGGGCACATCTATTCCTCTGCTCTTTGTAAACACTCAGGACAGGAATAAATTGAATCTCAAGGTTTGCTAACTAGAAGGCAAGATCTTTTAAAAAAAATTCATCCTTATGAATTTATTTTAAAGTGTATTTGGAGAAAAATTAACTTACATATAAAGCCCTCAATTTTAAAAATATGGCAGTAAAGCCAAAGAAGGCATTTATATTTTTTAAAGTAAAGTAGATATTTTAAAAAATAGAATGAGAAGTATGAAAATATGATTATAAATATTGAGACAGAGTATGAATGGCTAAAGTTTGAGAAACACTGATTTAGAGCATGGCACAGTTAAGACTAGTAATAGTCCTTGATAAAAGGATGGGTGGATGCATGATTGGTTGTGTGGGTGGGCAGATAAACCAGGAGCGTCAGAAGAATGAGTTAATGGGTGGATGGATGCATTGGCGGGTATGTAGATAAATCGGAAGGGTTGGATGGATTAAAGAGTAGGTAGATGGATGATTGGATAAATAGACAGTTAAATGTGTGATAAATCAGGAGTGTTCATGTAAGACATGTCTTTAGCTTAATTATTTGCTAGAGGGTGTCATTTGGTTGAAGGGAAGTGGAAATGGAGAGTCTATCTGGTTCTCATCCAGTGTATTTCAATAAACACATATGGGGCAATCTCTTCATAGATGAGCTGGCAAGTTATTATTAATTTAAAAGTTTATTCTTGTTATGATCTTAGGATCTTAGCAAAATTGTTAAAAGTGTTGTCTCTGGAGTTATATTTTCCATGTTAAAATTCTAACTGTTCCATTTACTTGCCATTGACCTTGGGCAAGTTGCCTTACCTACCCTGTGCCTCAGAGCCCTCAGTTGTAGGCCAAGCAGAACCTACTCTGATGGGTTGCTGTGAGGTTTACAAATAAAGACAACCGAAATAATCACTAATAAAATCCAAATTGACATTGACTGGTGAATGATTTTGTTTTGCTGAAATTAAAATTTATGATGTTGTATATAATAAAATAAAAAGATATTTGCATATTTAAAGTTTCACTTTCAATTTCAGGTCAGCATTATTATCAATTCTGGTCTTTTTACCATTTTAACAATGAAGTTATTTTTAACTCTAATTATTTTTGATGAACCATTCAACTAAATCAAGAATCCCAAAATACAATATTGAATTTTTAAATTGCTTTCTAATGAAAAATTAATTTTGACTTACATACCTCTTAAAAATTCTTTTTGTGTAGACAGGCTCTAAAATTGTTCTCAGTCATCCCTTTTTCTACCTATGCCTTTGTGTAATGCCTTCCCCTTACATATGGGTTGGAATCAGTGACTCGGATCTGATGAATAAAATATGGCAAAAGTGATGGGATGGCACTTCTATGATTAGGTTACCAAAAGATTCTGGTTTCCTTCTTAGGCATGTGTGAGTCCAGTTCTCTTCTCTCTCTCTCTTTCTCTCTTTCTTTTTCTCTCTCTCTCTTTCCTACCTCCCTCTTTCATTGTCTCTGAGTCCTTGTACTGGGGGAAGTAAGCTTCCATGTTCTTCAGTAGCTCTGTGGAGAGGTTCACATGGCAAGGAACTGGTATCTCTGTCCAAGAGCCTGTAAGGACGGAAGGCTGTCAATAGTGAGTGAGTGATTGTGAAAGTGAATCCTCCCCCAGCCAATCAGCAGGGGAAGGTCAAACAACCAGAAAACAGTTAAAATGACAGGAGTAAGTCCTCACCTATCAATAACAATCTTGAATATAAACAATTTAAATTTCCTAATTAAAAGATATAGACTGGCAAAATGGATTTTAAAAAGACTCAACTACATGCTGTCTACGAGAATCTCAGCTCATCTGTACAAACACACATAGATTGAAAGTGAAGGGGTGGAAAAAGTTATTCCTTTCAAATGGAAATCAAAAGCAAGCAGGAATAGATATACTTATATCAGATAAATAGACTTTAAGTCAAAAATCATAAAAAGAGACAAATAAGGTCATTATATGATGATAAAGGGATGAATTCAGCAAAAGGTTGTAACAACTATAAATATATATTCATCCAGTAATGAAGCATCCAGATATACAAAACAAATATTATTAGAGTTAAAGAGATAAATACCAATACAATAATAGCTTGGGACTTCAACACCTAACTCTCAGACTGGACAGAGAATCTAGACAGAAAATCAGTAAAGAAGCATTGAACTTAAACTGCGCTATAGACTAAATTGATCTAACAGGCATTTGTAGATCATTTTATCCAACGACTGCAGAATACACGTTATTTCCATCAGCACATAGAACATTCTACAAGATAGACCACATGTTAGACCACAAAACAAGTCTCAACAGATTTTTAAAAATTTGAATCATATCAAGTACATTCTCAGACCACAACAGAATAAAACTAGAAGTCAATAACATGAGGAAGTTTGAAAATTTTACAAATACTTGGAAATTAAAAAATATGTTCCTGAACCACCATTGGGTCAGTAAAGAAATTAAGAAGAAAATTAAAAAATGAAAATAGAAATGGAATATAACAGAAACCCGTGGTATACAGTAAAAGCAGTGTTAAAAGAGTTTATAGCAATAAACACCTCTATCAAAAAGTAGATTTTAACTAAATAATCTAAAACTGTACCTTAAGGAACTAGAAAATCAAGAATAAACCAAAGCCGAAATGAGTAGAAGGAAAGATATAATAAAGATCAGAACAGAACTGTAATACATGAAATAGAGACAAAAAATACAAAGGATCAATGAAATGAAAAGTTGGTTCTTTAAAAGATAAACAAAATTGACAAACCATTAGTTAGAGTAAGAAGAAAAGAGAGAAGAACCAAATAAATAAAATCAGAAACCAAAAATGAGACATTACAACTGATACAACAGAAATGCTTTTTGTAACAACCTGGATGGAACTGGAAAACATCCTTTTAAGTGAAATATTGCAAGAATGGAAAAACAAAAGCCACATGAACTCACTACCAAATTGGAACTCAACACTCCTGTGCACATATGGTAGTAAAATTCAATAGAAATCAAGCAGGTGGGAGGGGAAGGAGGAGATGAGTAAATTCACACCTAATGGGTACAATACACACTATCTGGGGGATGGACACACTTATAACTTTGATTCAAATTATACAAAAACAATTTATGTAACCAAAATGTTTGTACCCCTATAATATTCTGAAATAAAAAAGAAAAAAATATATCCAGAATATACAAGGAACTCAAACAACTCAGCAGCAAAAAATCAAATAATTTAATTTTTATAAATGGGTAAAAGATTTGACTAGACATTTCTTAAAAGAAGAGAAATAACCAAAAAGTGTATGAAAAAATGATCAATATCACTAATCATCAGGGAAATGTAAATTAAAATCACAGCGAAATAACACCTCACCTTCGTTAAAATGGCTATTATCAAAAAGATGAAACATAAGTGCTGGTGAGGACTGGAGAAAGGGGAACTCTTGTTCACTGTTGGTGGGAATGTAAAATTAGCGCAGCCATTATGGAAAAGGGTATGGAATCTCCTCAAAAAAACTAAAAATAGAACTACCATATAATCTAGCAATAGCGCTATTGAATATCCAAAGGGAAGGAAATCAGTCTATCAAAAGGACACCTGCACCCCTTGTTTACCGCAGCACTATTCATAATTGCTAAGGTATGGAGTCAACCTAAGTGTCCATCAGTGAACGAATGAATAAAGAAAATATGATATATATACACAATGGAATACTATTCAGCTACAGAAAAGAATGAAATTTTGTCATTTGTGGCAACATATATAAGCCTGGAGGACATTCTTTTAAGTGAAATAATTCAGGCCCGGAAATATAAATACCACATGTTATCACTCATATGGGGGATCTAAAAAAGTTGACAGTATAGAAGTAGAGAGTAGAATTGTGTCTATTAGATGCTGGGAAAGGTGGAAGGGAGGGGAGGATAAGGAGAGGTTGGTTAACAGATACAAAATCACAGCTAGAAAGAAGGAACAAGTTCTAGTGTTCTACAGCAGTATAGGGTGACTATGGTTAACAATAATTTATTGTATATTTCCAAATAACTAGAAGAGAGTATTTTGAATTTTCTTAACACAAAGAATAATAAATGTTTGAGGTGATGAATATGTTAATTACCCTGATCAATACACGATGTATAAGTGTATGGAAATATAATTCTGTATCCCATAAATATGTACAATTATTAGTGTCAACTAAAATTAAATAAAAATAAAATTAAGAAATCATCTTTATACTCAGTTGAGGATTTCTCTGGTTTTCATGGGATTCAGGACTGATTACTGTAGTGGGGCTCTGGATAGAAGTTAATGAAGAGTTACAGGAATCACTGCAAAATCTTTAGCCCCAGAAGCTTTAGAAAGTGAAAGATGAACTAAAAGACTTGAGATTATTCTACCTGCTAGCAATACCCTTGGAAACATTTGTGTTTCAAGGGGCAATTACCCTGTCCTTCCTGTCATTGTTAACATTTGTTTAGGAAATAGAGAGACTCATTACTGACTCATGGGTGACTAAGTATAAATTTTCAGAGCCTTCAACTGAGAGAACAAGAGCCTAATTTCTGAAATTCTTATTTGGACAGCATTAGTTTTCTTCTACTAAATCTTCATTTATCTTCCTCCCACTAGAATACATCATCTGGGGTGTATGTGTGTGTGTGTTTGTGTGTGTGTGTATTGGGGTTTAGGGAACCGTGAAAGGGAGAATGAAGGGAAATGTGCATGTGTTCACATTTTTAAAATTTAAGTACCACACACCATAGTTAAAACATATTTTCATGTAACATTCTGGAAAAAGTGCACCACTTATTTCACTTCATTTGCAGATCTGAAAGGATAACATAGTCACATTAAATAAATTGCTTTGGAAAGATGGTTTAAAAAATAACCTCAGATCTTCCTAATCTCAGGCACTTCACTGAGCCGTTAGCTTAAAAAAAATGGTCAGCCTTTTCATTTATTTTAACTTCTAAAGTAAACATCACAAGATGAAAAATTAATTTCAAGTTTTCATAGATGTGGGAAAAGGCAGGAGGAGGATCTGTTTTCCTTCTTCCTTAACCCTTCTTCCCTCAGGCATGGTGCTGGAGCCCAATAGAGACAATATGTTCCAAATTGCCGATCACATTAGTCTCTGTGTGGGCTGCTTAAAACATGCAAATGGCTGTGAAAAATGTCTCTTATCCTACAAAGACAAATGAAGGTGCACATCACCATCAATTGCAATAGAAGTCAAAGGAGGACAGAAAGCGTTGATAAACGAGGAAACTTTGCCTTTCCTCATAGACAAACATCCTGTAAGGAAACACGAGCTTTGATGGATTACAACAGCCTTGTGACTGTATGCAAACCTGTAGCCTCCACTGCGATCTATCCTCCCCAGCACAGCCAGGCAAATCTTCCTGTGAAATAGCTTTGTTCACTTTGCTTCCAAACTCAAACACCTTCAGTGACTTTCCATTAAGCACATGAAGAATACCTAGCCTCTTCATCTCAGAGTTCAAGGTTCCAATCAACCTTGACTTTATCATTTCCCAGAACTTTTCAACATCTATCTTATATTTCAGACCTTACATCTTAAATAAGATGTATATCTTACATCTCATGTATCAGCTTCTCTGATAATAATGAGTTTTCTCTGATAATAGTAATAAAGTGATGATGTTGCAAAGGGAACTCTATAGAAAAGGTAGTTCGTTACCAATGAAGAGTACATTTATAACTTTGGTCATGCACTAACATCCCTGCCCTTTGAGTCAATCTCTCAGTTTCTCCATGATTGTCAGAGCCATCGGCTTCCCTTAGTACAAGGTCCATACAACGTGAACTGATTGCAAATGGAATTGTCAACATTGCAAAAGATATGACATTTTCTGAAGTTGATAAAAATGATGTAGAAGAAATTAATGGAGCTTTCGAAATAGCTTTGCAAGTATAACCTCTTCATGGCCAATCTGTTAAAGTCAAGTATAAAGTGAAAAAGATCATCTCAGGTTATCATACAATTATATAAAAAATATTTCTCTCTCATCTCTCTCTCTCAAACACACACACACACACACACACACACACACACACACCATCCTTGATTCATTGTTTCTTTTAAGACTTACCATATGGCAGTGATTATAAATAACAAGTTGTAAAATATAATTTAAATTTATTTTTGTTTTATTTTGGGGATAAATTTCTAATCAAATTTCCTTTCATTTCTTACTGTGAAATTTTGGTCCCCACTTTAAGTGGATTCTCTTTAAAGAGATAATAACAGTTTCCTTTGGTCCTTGTTTATACCTCAAAATATTCTGTACTTTTCTATTTCTGCTGATTTGCATATTTTCCTGTTGTGACTCTCCTTATCCTTCCAGGTTCAGGTCAAATACCACTTCCTCTGAAAATCCTTCACAAAGTCCTTTAATGAAAAGGAATAATGTTTGTGTACCCCCAAATGAATATGTTGAATCCAAATCCCACGATAATTGATATTTGGAAGTGGGGCTTTGGGTAGGTGATTGTGAGAGTAGAACCTTCATGAATGGGATTAGTGCCTTTATAAAAGGGACCCCAGTGAGCTCCCTCACCCTTTCTGTCGTATGAAGACACAGTGAGAAGATAGCCATGTATGAACCAGGAAGCAAGCCCTCACCAGACACCTAACTTTCTGGTGCCTTGACCTTGGACTTCCCAGCTTCTGGAACTGTGAGAAATAAATTCCTGTTGTTTATAAGCCTCTAGTCTATGGTATTCTAGTGTAGACAAACACCTTCATGGCCAATCTGTGAAAGTCAAGTATAAAGTGAAAGAAGTTACACAAACACATATCACCGTTGATTCATTGTGTGTTTAAGAGCTAGCATATGGCTGTGATTATAATTGGACAGGTGTAAAATATAATTTGAACTCACTTTTAAAATTTTTTGTTTTATTTTTGAGATAAATTTCTAACCAAATTTTCCTGTAATACTTACTATGGAATTTTGGTTTTCATTTTAAGTGAATTCCCTTTAATGAGATAGCCATTTCCTTCAGTCTTTCTTTATATCTCAAAATATTCTGTATTTTTCTATTCCTGTTGATTTGCGTATCATCCTGTTGTGATTCTCCTCATCCTTCCAGGTGCAGCTCGAATATCGCTTCCTCAACCTTCTCTGGTAATGAATCTTTCTCCTCCAAACACCCAGCACATTTTGTTTGCAGGAACTGTGGAACATTTCAGATAAGCTGCCTTGAGGGATAGCTGCTTGAATACATAGGCTAGACTGATGGCAAGTTCTATATAGTTCTCACTCATTCACTGAGCTAATATTTGTTGAGCTCTTTTGGGTATGAATTAGTGCTCTGGGATCAGAGGGGAAACAACATTGCCTCTGTAAACCATGTCTATATTGAATTCTGTTTATTGAACAAAGAGCAAACAAAAAAAATGAAGATTTACATTTCCTTTCTATGCAAAAGAAAGTAATAATCACAAAGTTTTGTGCTACGTAAACAAGGGAAGATTGTTTTTCACTGTGGACCTCTGTTCAAAAGGAATAGCTTCACCTGGAAGATGATGGCTCCCCTGAAGGGGACCTGCACACTGGTGGCTCTATTTTTGCCTCCCTCCTCTCTCACTCCTGCTGCACAGTTGTTTACAATCTGCTACCCAGCCTCTGTATGGCCAGAAAAGGAACTGACAGCTGGTACTCAAATGAGGTGGTATCACATGGAGCTACAGGCCTGGCTCCTGGTGAATCTCATAATTTGTTTGGATTCATTTCCATAGAATTGGAAAGCTGTTTCTCATTGCAACACTGGCCGATAATACGCAAGGTAGTCCAAGCTTGTGTCCAAGCTCCTTCAGAAAAGGGGAAGAGATGCTGGGGAGGGGGGAGGGGGAGGGGGTGGAGGGAAAGGGGACAGGTATATACATACACAAAGAGTGCAATGCGCACCACCCGAAGGATGGACATATTTGAAACTCGGACTTGGAGGGGGGGGGCAAGGGCAACATACGTAGCCTAAATATCTGTACCCCCGTAATATGCTGAATAAAAAAAAAGGGGGGGAAGAGAAGTTGGCTTTTGACTGGAATCTCTGCAACACTGATCAGTGTTACTTTGTAGAGAAACCACAATTAGAAATACTAACGTACAGAGAGTTTGATGTATGTTCATCAGACACTCCATGGCCGCCAAGGCGAAGCATGTGACACAAATGCCTCTCGTGGGCTCTGTGTACTAGTTAGAGCTGTGAAGGGATGAGGTGGAGACTGCACACCTCCTTCAAAGCGAGTCAAACTCAAATTTTTGTAAACATTGGCATGCTTACCAAAATGCAATTTGGGCTTAATGTGGCCTAAGGTTGCCAGTTTGCAAATCCTAATTTAGGAGACCAACACATCTGTATTTTTTAAATTACTTTTAGTTTCATTTGTTCATTCCTTTATTTGTTTTGCTGCTGAGGCATCCTCCCAATATCTCTTTGTACTAACACCAGGGTCATTTTTCTTTATGACAAAGATCCAGTTCTTCTACCAAAGGAGAGGGCAAAGTGGATACGTTATCCTGGAGTTTTAAAGGTTGAATTCCAAGCTTTTTTGTGCACCTTGGACCAGCTTTTGAACGACCAGCTGATTCTTGTAAATCTACTAACGTAATAGGGAATTTGCAGACTAATGATCAATGCTGCTGTAACCTACATGGCAGGCTGAAGCTTGAACCTCTCCTTAACCCCCAGGGTGTGTCTCTAGCTGCCTCTGGGGAGGGTACCTTTAAGAATATAAGCCTGGGCCACTCTCCATACCCCATTCATGATGAGGCAGCTGCTCAAGTGAGAAGCCTGAGCAAACCTCCACTCCTCTTTTTCCCAGAACCAAAGTTTGATGAACATTTAAGCAATTCTTCACTGAAGGACTCAGGGGACAGTTTCAAAGCTCTACTGAGAGGACAGGAGAATGGAGGGAGAAAAGAAACTGTGGGTGCGGTGGCCTAATTACTCCCCTTCCTTGTGCTACATAAGGGGAGTTCTCAATGCCCACCATCTTTAATTAAGTGCTCAAACTTGGCTGCGCAATGGAATCATTTAGGAAGCTTAAAAATAAACACTGATGACCGGGTGCTAACTCCCAGAGATTCTGATTTAATGGGCTTGAATTTGAGCTTGAGCATCAGAATTTTTAAGATGATTTCAAGGTGCAGCCACAGGTAAACTGGACCTTCAGATGAGTGTATGTGGCAGGACAGGAGTCGGGTAGAGAAGGTCTCTGAATGCTCCATCTGTCCCCTAAATCCTTTCCTTCTTTATTTCTCACTGTGTTTTCTTCAACCACTTTGCATTTTCTCTCTGGTTTATGTCCCCTCATCGTATATAAATAAACAAAATCCAGCTTCCTTTTAGACATCTCTATTGTGTGTCGCAAATTTGGCAGCCTTAGGCATCCCTTGAGGGTTAAAGCTTTCTCCTCAGCGTTAAATTGTGCAACATTTTCTCCCTTGCCACTAAATATTGGACATAAATGTAATGGTAATGGCTGCATAATATGTTACCATGTGTATACATTATCATTTATTAAAACAGTTCTTTACAGCTGTACCTTTGGTTATCTCCCATTTTGTGATATTATAAATGAAATAACTATATTTAAATATTAATATTTTTCCAGTTCTGTGATTATTTTCTAAAGGGACCTTCCCAGCAGTGAAAATTATTGGTGCAAAGATAAACATTTTTTAGGCCCTTGGTATATGGCCAAGCCACTTTTCACAGTAGCTACACTGATTTACAAAACCAACCAACCAGGATGATATTCTGTACTTAATTACATCTTAGTTGCTGAGATGTGTGCATTTTAATTGTCTGGCATAATTTAAACAAAATTTGATTAAGGCCTATGTTGCCAGCTGTACCTTTCAATAATAAGTATTAAGCATACTGTAATGATAATAAATATTTATTGTATATTCCAAAAGAGCTGCGTTTTTATTACTTTATCCTTCAAATCAGTAAAAGCTTTAATTAATTCTCATCTTGTGTAATTTCCTTTAAAATCATAAAAAATAGAGTATACCTATGAGTAATGAAGCAGATCTGTGGATATATCGTAGGAAAATCATCTGAGCAACACAAGTTTCTGGATTCGTTCCATAGGAGACTGACATTTACAGATTTGACCTAGAGTCTGAGAATTTGTATTTTAGCAGAGGCTTCCCAAATGAGGCCAGTGTGTGGTCAGGCTTGGGTATCACTAGAATGTGTTATTATGAGAATATCTTTATAACTCTTATGTACATACACATCACCATCCTTCTTAAACTTTATACTGCTTATTTGTAGCCAACAATTCACGGATCTGACCATTGACAAGCTTCCAAAATTATAGTGAATTGATGTAGCATCAAATGCTTATGAATTAAACATCATAATAGGATTAAAGTAAAATGTTCTTGCAGATAAAGTAATTGTGGCAAGAAACTCTTAACATTTGATTATTTTGTTTAACATAATAAATATTAAATAGCATTCCAAATATGTTAAAATATAAGACATAGGACATATAACAGATCAGAGATCACAATAGGATACTATACCATTCTAGGGTGAGCTGGGAAGTATGTCTGAAGCATCAATTTACAGATGAATGTCATGCACTAGTGAAATATTCCTTTTGTTCTTGGCAAGGGACCACCACTTCCCAAGTCAGTTACCTCTGTTTATTATGACATACATATGCATGTGTGTGGGTATGTATGCACGCACATATATGATAAGAAAAGGAAAAAAATATGAAGGAAAGAAATCAATGCTGATATCTTTCTTTTCCTTTTTATAAAATTTATGTTTTTAATTGTAAATTGACAAATTATATAATTTTATATATTTATGGAATGCAAAGTGATGTTATGATTTATGAATATAATGTATAATAATGAAGTCAAGCTAATTAACACATCCATCATCTCGAATATTTACTTTTTGTGGTAAGAACATTTGAAATTTACTCTCCTAGCAATTTTGAAATATACAATACATTATTCCTTACTATATTCCATACTACTCTATATATACTGATATATATTCCATACTACTCTATGTAGCATATAGCAAAGAACAAAAACCTTATTCGTCCTGTCCGATTGAGATTTTGTATACTTTTAACCAGTTGCCCCCATTCCCTCCAAGTCCTAGCCTCTTGGAACGACCACCATTCTCCTCTACTTCTTTGAGTTTGATTGTTTTAAATTCCACGTACAAGTGAGAACATGCTGTATCTGGTTTTTTTTGTGCCTGATTTATTTCACTTGGCACAACACTCTCCACTTCCATGCATGTTGTGACAAATGATAAAATTTCATTCTTTTTTAAGGCTAATAGTATTTCATTGTGTACATATACCACACTCTCTTTATCCATTCATCTGTTAATGGACACAGGTTGATTCCACAACTTGGCTGTTGTGAATAGTGCTGCAGTGAGCATGGAAGTGCAGGCATCCCTTTGACATAATGATTTCAAATCTTTTGGATAAATACCCACAAGTGGGATTGCTGGATCGTATGGTAGTTCTATCTTTAGTTTCCTCAGGAAACTCCATACAGTTTTCCATAAAGGCTGTACTAATTTACATTCCCCACAACAATGTACAAGTGTTCCCTTTCCATTCTGACAGGTGTGTGGTGATATCTCATTGAGGTTTTAATTTTCATTTCCCTAATGATTACTGATATTGAGCATTTTTTTTCATATATCTGTTGGCCATTTCTATGTCTTCATTTGAGAAATGTCTATTCAGATCTTTTGCCCATTTTTAAATTGGATTATTTATTTTCTTTCAATAAAGTTGTTTGAATTTCTTATATATTTTGGAAATTAACCCTTACGAGATGTATGGCTTGTTAAGTATTTTCTTCCAACTTATAGATTTTCTTTTCACTCTGTTAATTGTTTCCTTTGTTGTGCAGAAGCTTTTTATTTTGCTGTAATCCCATTTGTCTATTTTTACTTTTGTTTCTTGCACTTTTGGGGTCAAGTCTAGAAAATCATTGCACAGACCAATGTCATATAGTTTTTGCCCTGTGTTTTCTTCTCATAGTTTTATAGTTTCAGGTATTATGTTTAAGTCTTTAATGCATTCAGAGATGATTTTATAATATATTGTGAGATAAGCGTCCAATTTCACTCTTAGCATGGATATCCAGTTTCCTGACACCATTTATTGGAGGCACTGTCCTTTCTGACTGTGTATACTTGGCACTTTATTAAAAATCAATTGACCATACATACCTGGGTTCATTTCTTGGCTCCTTATTCTGTTCCATTCCTCAATGAGTCTATTTTTATGTCAGTACCATGTTGTTTTAGTTACTATTGCTTTGTAGTATAGTTTGAAATCAAGTAGTGTGATGTCTTGAGCTTTATTTATTTTGCTCATGACTGCCTTGCCTATTTGGCATCTTTTGTGGTTACATTTGAATTTTTAAGATTGCTTTTTCTTTTTCTGTGAAAACTAACATTGGAATTTTGCTAGGGATTACACTGAATCTGCAAATAGCTTTGAGTAGTATGAACATTTTAACAGTATTAATGCCTCCAATTCATGAACTAGAGATAGCTTTCCATTTACTTGTGTCTTCTTCAATTTCATTCATCAATGTTTTACAGTTGTCAGTGTACAGGTCTTTCACTTCCTTTATTAAATTTGTTCCTGAGTATTTTATTTTTTTTTATAGTTATTGAAAATGGGATTGTTCTCTTGATTTCTTTTTCAGATAGTTCATTGTAACTGTATAGAATGAACTGTTTTTTATGTGTTGATTTTATGTCCTTCAACTTTACTGTCTTAATTTATTATTTCTAGCAGTTTCTTGGTGGAATCCTAGGAGTTTTCCATATATAAGATCATGTTGTTAACAAACAGTGACAATTTCATTTCTTTCTTTTCTATTTGGATACATTTTATTTCTCTCTCTTGCCTAATTCCTTTGGCAAGGAATTCTAATACTCTGTTGAATAGAAGTGGACTTGTCCTGGATCTCAGAGGAAAAGATTTTGATTTTTCAAAATTGAGTATAATATAATGTCAGTTGTGTGCTTATTGTATATGGCCTTTATTGCATTGATGTATGTTTCTTCTATAGCATATTTGTTGATTGTTTTATCATGAAAAGTTATCAAATTTTATCAAATGCTTTTTTTGCATCTAATGAGATGATCATATGCTTTCTGTTCTTCATTTTGTTGATGTGATGTATCACATTTATTTTTGTGTATGTTGTTGAACCATCCTTTTATCCCAAGGATAAATCCAATTTGATCTTGGTGAATGATCCTTTTTTGCTGTGCTGTTGAATTTGGATTGCTAGCATTTTGTTGAGGATTTTTGCATCTATGTTCATTAGGGATACTGGCCTGTAGTTTTATTTTCTTGTGATGTCTTTGTCTGGCTTTGATATCAGGGTAATACCTGCCTTACCCTATTTGGAAAGTAAGAGATTGTAAAAGTGTTTGGAAGTGCTCCCTCCTCTTCAGTATTTTGGAAAAATTGGGAAATGTTGACTGTTTAGTAGAATTTAGCAGTGAAGCCATCTGGTCTTGGGCTTTTCTTTGATGGAAGACTTTTTATTACTGATTCAATCTCATTACTGATTATTATTCTGTGCATATTTTCTATTTCTTCATGATTCAGTCTTCATTAGTGGTATGTGTCTAGAAATTTATCCACATTTTCTAGGTTATCCAATTTGTTGGTATACAGTTGTTCATAATAGTCTCTAATGATTCTTTGCATTTCTGTAGTATCAGTTATAATGTTTCCTCTTTCATTTCTGATTTTATTTATTTCAGTTTTCATTCTTTTTCCTTAGTCTAGATAAAGATTTGTCAATTTTGTTTATCTTGTCAAAAAACCAACTTTTAGTTTTATTGATATTTTGTATTGTTTTTCTTGCATGTACTTCACTTATTTCTTCTCTGATCTTTATTATTTCTTTCCTTCTGATGACGTTGGGCTTAATTTATTCATATTCTTCTATTTTCTATTGCATCCCTGACAATATGGGGCCATGGGGCGGGCTTTGAGGCTGTGCCGAGCACTGTTTAAACCCCTGTGTGTGGCACAACCAGACCCTATTCCTTTGCAGAAATTCAGTAATGCTTATATCTTTCTATAGCATGCCTAGAAACACTAGGTACTAGGCACTAGTGCTGAGAAATGCAGTTTGACTATCTTAACTAGGGCACATACTGTTGCGGGAAAATATATTCAAAGTAACTCATGCAAGAAAGAGGTTTAAGGAAAGAATACAAAAATATCTCCCATGGAAATGACAACCAGACTTTAGTAGGCCTGACAGTCACCTCCCACTATGTACGATGGCCTCTAATCTGCCCTCCTTGATATCCAACAATTTGCTCATTTGATATCTCTTTCAGCATATCACCTCCAAAGACGGTGCCTGCTGTGCATCATGACTAGCACATAGTAGGTCTTTGCTCAATGTTGGTTGTTGAGACAATGAACACATCTGTCTGTAGATACCTGGAGTTGAAAATGTCAAACTGTCTAAGGTTTCAGACTTACAATTTATCTCATAGGTAAGAGATAAGCAAATGAACTCCAAGACTGTAAGTGCAATGAAGTCTGATGCATTGTGCTAATAAATGGGAATAGCATTCGGAAGAGTTTTAAAAACCCAGAAGAGTCAGATAATTAAAGTGACAAATAAAGATTTTCATATGATTTTTGAAAGCATACTCATGCACAATGCCTCCTAGCAGTGAACCCTGGTTTTTTTAGACCAAATTGTTTGGATCCCAAGTGAAGAAAAAAGACTTCTGTCAGTAGAAGTACCTACTAGTGAGTAATTCAGACATGATAAAATAGTTTTTTATAATACTGAGGTTTTTCTTCCTAAAAGGACATGACTTCGTTTTTCTTGTGATAATACATGATAATTTTTAAAAATGTTAATACCTAGTAGAAATGTCTCATATCCCAAATCTACCACTCTCAGAAATTGCCACTGTTAATAATTTGCTATGCGTGTATACATATACTCTCAATGCACACAGATTTAGTATTGATGGGATAACACTGTATGTCTTAGTCCATTTGTGTTGCTATAATGGAACACTTAGGCTGGGTAATTTGTAAAGAAAAAGGGTTTATTTGGCTCATCATTCAGCAGGCTGTACAAGAAGAATGACACCACCATCTGATTCTGGTGATAGCTTCAGGAAGCTTCTATTCATGGTGGAAGGTGAAAGAAAACAGACATCACATGGCAAGAGGAAGGAAGCAAGAGAGAGAGGGGCGGCGGGAGGTGCCAGGCTCTTTTTAACAACCAATTCTCATGTGAACTAATAGAGTGAGAACTCACTCATGACCACAAGGATGGCACCAAGCCATTAGGGACTCTGCCATCATGGCCCAAACATCTCCCACTGAGCCCCATGTCCAATGCTGAGGATCAAATTTCAACATGAGATTTGGAGGAGACAAATATTCAAACTATATCATCACGTGTGTGTGTGTGTGTGTGTGTGTTGTACAATCTGTGTTTTTTCATTTAACATATTATTGATACCATTCATATCATTATATAGATATGGTTGCAGAATTTTTCATCATATGAATTAGTCATCATTTGTTTGACCACCAGCCTTTTCATGAACATTGATTTTACTTCTAAATTTTTTCTAAGTATCAGTGCAATAAATTCCAATGCACATACACTTATTTCATTATTTTCTTGGATAATTCCCCAAAGCACAATTTGTGGATTGATCTCCAATTAGTTTGCACCAACATCCATGTGGTAGGTAGAAAAATACATGAATATGTGCACATACTAATTCCTAGAACCTGTGAAAATGTTAGGTTATGAGGCAAAGAGAAATTAAGTTTGCTAAAGAGATAAATTTAAAACAGTGAGATTATCTTGGATTATGTGGGTGGGCCCAATGTAACTACAAGGGTTTTTAAAAGGGAGACAGAAAAGAGAGTCAGAGGAAAATGTAACTATAGAAGAAAGGCACAGAGAGATGTGATGTTCTTGGTTTTAAAGATGCAGGCAAGGACCATGAAGCAAGGAATGTGGGCAACCTGTAGAAGCTAGAAGAGCAAGGAAATGAATCCTCCCCTAGAGCTTCCAGAAAGAACAGAGTTGCCAAAATTTTAGCCCAGTGAAATCTGTGTCAAACTTCCAATCTACAGAAACGTAAAATGATAAATTTGTGTTAAGCCACTAAGTTTATGGTAATTTGTTATAGTAACAATGGAAAGCTAAAACAGTCCACTCCCAAATTAATACAGTAAGAGTCAATGTAATTCTTAACTGGTTTTCATTTTGTGTTCTACTTTAGCATGAGAGTATGGCTGTGATGACTTTTCTCTCCAGTTGCTCCTTAGTACTTCCCAAAATGAATCCTGCATATGTCACATAGCTTAAATTTTAAATCAGACCATGCAAATAACATACGATCCAAATTGGGTGGAAAATCCAAGCAACTGTTACAACTTGAAATAGTAAGGAGACAATTTTGTTTATATAGAATTTTCCCTTACAACAATGCTGTGACTCAGAATTATGAATTTTATCTTACAGATTAAAATGATTGAAACACAGATTGAGGAGTCTTCCCAAAGTCATGTTGATTTTGGCGCAAGGATTTAAACTCAGGTCTATTTAAAGTTGAAGTCCAATGATGCTAAAGCATGGGCCAGCCCAGGAGATGGGCCTAATTCCCAGGTGGAGAAAGTAATTGAAGCCAGGATTGGCCAAGTGACTTGGTAAGGGTTACATTACCAGTGCTGGGATCCAAGTCCATGTCTCCTGACTTTTGGGGCTTCTTCCATTCTACCTGGCTGCCCTTTTCTGCCTGAAGAAGGAGCTTGCATTTAGGATCACATTAAAGGAGGAATGGAGCAAAGCTGTGCTAGTAACAGCTTTTGAAAGTGCGTTGGAGGCAGTTTGAGCATTTCCTTAAGACACAGTCATTTGGGATAATAGCTGGAGCAGACCCAAGTAGAATCAGCACAGTACTCAGACTCTAAAGATGTCACAGAGGAGTAGTGCTGGAGGGCATGGCTGCCCTTCACAGCAACCAGGCCAAAGAGTTAGGGACACTGCCCTTCTTCAAAGACTAACAGCCATCGGGCGTCTCAGAGGACTCAGTCTGGCTCTTCTTTGTTTCTTCATGGCCTTTGAGAACCTGGGCTATACAGGAAGGGATGTTTCATGTACAAAATAGCAGGGCTATGGCTTCTGAGAATTCCTCCGAGTGCTAGAATGTCACAATTAATCCTTTTTTTATTTCCTTTGGAGTAAATGGATTTTAAATAAACTTAATGTGATAACACAAAACATGTTGATATGTACACTCTGAAATGTAACATCCCTATAGCAGTATCTCCGTATTTTAGAAAAGTCATTGCAGTTTTTTGACTAAAAATGTCTTACCTACATATATTCACTGGATAACACTGAGAATGCACAAACAAGCATAAATAGGGAGATTTAAATCAGCTACCATGCCATTACTCAGGATTCACCATGCTGAATTTCTTGGTATTTATATGTCCAGTCTATTTTTTAAAACACATATTATACTATGCTCTTTTTTTCTTTTTTATTTCAGCATATTATGGTGGTACAAATGTTTAGGTTATGTGCATTGCCCTTGCCCCAACCAAGTCAGAGCTTCAAGCACATCCATCCCCCAGACAGTGTGCACCACATCCCTTACATGTGTATAACCATCCCCTCCTCCACTTTCCCACCTGCCCGGCACTCAATCAATGTTACTACTAGACGTGCACTTAAGTGTTGATCAGTTAAAATCAATTTGATGGTGAGAACATGTGATGCTTATTTTTCCATTCTTGGAATACTTCACTTAGTAGAATGGAATACAGCTCTATCCAGGATAATACAAGAGGTGCTATATTACTATTATTTTTTGTGGCTGAATAGAACTCCATGGCATACATATATCAAATTTTATTAATCCATTCATGTATTGGTGGACACTTAGGTTGTTTCCATATCTTAGCAATTGTGAATTACGCTGCTATAAACATTCGAGTGCAGATGTCTTTTTTACAGAATGTCCTTTGTTCTTTAGAGTAGATGCCCAGCAATGTGATTGCTGGATCTAATGGTAGATCTACTTGTATCTCTTTGAGGTATCTCCATATTGCTTTCCACAGAGGTTGTACTAGTTTGTAGTCCCACCAGCAGTATATGAGTGTTCCCATCTCTCCACATTCATGCCAACATTTATTGTTTTGGGACTTTTTGATAAAGGCCAGTCTCACTGGAGATAAGTGATATCTCATAGTGGTTTTGATTTGCATTTCCCTGATGATTAGAGATGCTGAACATTTTTTAATGTTTCTTGGCCATTATTCTGTCTTCTTTTCAAAAGTTTCTGTTCATGTTCTTTGCCCACTTTTTGATAGGGTTGTTTGATTTTTTTCTTGCTGATTTTCCTGAGTTCTATATAAATTCCAGTTATCAGCCCTTTATCGGATGTGTAACATGCAAATATTTTCTTCCATTCTGTAGGTTGTCTGTTTTTTCTTGTGATAGTTTCCTTGGCTGTGCAGAAGCTTTTTAATTTGATCAGGTCCCATTTATTTATTTTTGTTGTTTCTGTGATTGTCTTTGGGGTCTTCTTCATAAATTCTTTGCCTAGGCCAATGTCTATAAGAGTTTTCCCAACATTTTCTTCTAGAATTGTTACAGTTTCACACTTTAGATTTAAGTCTGTTATCCACTGTGAGTTGATTTTTGTGAGAGGTGAAATGTGTGGATCCTGTTTCAGTCTTCTACATGTGACTATTCAGTTTTCCCAGCACCCTTTATTGAATAAGGATTCTTTTCCCCAGTGTATGTTTTTGTCTGCTTTGTCAAAGATTAGATGGCTATGTGAGAATGATTTTACATCTGGGTTCTCGGTTCTATTTCATTGGTCTTTGTCCCTGTTCTTGTACCAGTACAATACTGTTTTAGTTCCTATAGCCTTGTAGTATAGTTTGAAGTCTGATAAATTGATGCTTACCAATTTGTTCTTTTTCCTTAAGATTGCTTTTTCTATACGGGGTCTTTTCTGGTTCCACATGAAGCGTAGAATTATTTTTTCTATATCTGTGAAAAATAATGTTGGTATTTTAATAGGGATTGCATTGAATCTCTAGATCACTCTGGGTAGTACAGACATTTTAACAGTGTTGATTCTGCTGACCCATGAGCATGGTTTGGTTTTTCACTTGTTTATGTCCTCTGCTGTTTCCTTCCTCAATGTTTTGTAGTTCTCCCTGTAAACATCTTTTACCTTCTTAGTTAAATATATTCCTAGGTACAAATGAAAGACGTCACAATACAGTATGTTCTTAATCAAGTTTTTTACATAAATGGTTGATTAACACACATGTTGTATGTTATATGTATTATAGACTGTATTCTCACAATAAAGTAAACTAGAGAAAAGAAAATGTTATCAACCAAACCATAGAGAAGACAAAATATATTTACTATTCAGTAGTGGAAGTGGATCACTATAAAGATCTTCTTCCTCATTGTCTTCATGTTGAGTAGGCGGAGGAGGAGGAAGAGGAGGGGTTGATTTTGCTGTCTCAGGGGTGGCAGAGGTGAAAGAGGTGGAGGAGGTGGATGTGGAGGCAGGAGAGGCAGACATACTCAGTTTTTTCAATTTTTATTGAAAGAAATCCATGTATAAGTGGACCAGTGAACCTATGAAGTTCAAATCTGTGCTGTGCAAGGGTCAACTGTACATAGAAAAGAAAATCTAGAGAAATAAATAAATAGCAGTCATTACCTCTGAAAAGTGAATATCTTGAACATTTGCCCTTTTTTTTTTTTCGGCTGCCCAGCAGCTAAAATTTATTCTTGTGATTGAGAGAGTCACCCACCTTGTGGCAGAGTCTTCACCCAGAGGCATCTGAAAATGACAGTGAATAGCTTTCCTAATCTTCCTTGCAGCTGGGATGAAGGCATAGGACTTTGATTCCACCAATTAGATGTGCTAGTCCAGACTCATATTTTAAAATATTGATACTAAGAGGTAGAACCTTTCCAGGAAGGTGGTGCAGTTATGGTAGCTATTGCCTCTTTCTGCAGGCCTCCATGACAGAGGTGGAGGCAGGATTCAATGGTAGGAGCTCTGTGGTGTCCATGAGATAAACTCTAGTGTGTGTGTCCAATAGGGGTAATGGCAGCATCTTCTTGGAATCAGTTCTGTGGCCCGTTTTTGAGCATTGTTTCTGAGTGTTAGCATCCAAGCCTGGTTTTCCCAGCTATTATCTGAGCTTTTCAATAGCATTTAATTAATTCTAATTCTTCCTAAATTAGCCAGAATTGTTTTACATTACTTACAGTGGGGAACCCTGATTGATACAATGGGATTGGGGTGGTATATTTTTGTGTCTACTATCATATTTACATTTTAACATTAATTTATATTAAATAAACAGGCAAATGCACATGTGTTTGGTGTTCAAGTAGAGGGCAATCAACAGAAAGGGAATATGGAGTATAATCTTGTAATGTATGGTTCTTACCCTTTTCTTTTGCTCCCTCAAGCACAAACTATACTTCTTTTTTTCTTTTGTTAACCTTAAAACAACCATTTTGTTTTGCTCACAATTTTGGAAGGACTCTACTTGGTGTCAGCTGAATGCCTGGGGCTGGGAGGATCCATTTCCAAGACGACTTCTTCACTCCTGTGGGTCTGGTGTCTTGGGGCTCCTTGGCCTCTCTCTCTCCAAATGGCTTCTCATCCTCCAGGGCTTCTCCACATGTATTGATGCTCTACATTTTTGCTTATGTGAGTTCTTTCACCTGGAATGCCTTTCCTCTTTTCCATTGTAAAAATCCAATCATCTTCTTAGTCCAGCTTAAATATCCCCATGAACCCTAAATCCAGAAATGCCAATCAGTGCTCTCCCACCACCACTACCACCATTATCCTCCCACACAGGTCCCACGTGGACTTCAGGAGCGGGAGTAATAGAATGAAGGAAGGAAATCAAAAGAGAAGAAAGATATTCGTGATCCACCACCCCCCAACTAATGTTCATGTGTTTGCCACCTGTCTTCTCTTTCTGGAGGATAGCCACATGTGTACATTCCTGCTCCTCCAGCATCTAGCAGAGTGCCTAGAACATACAAGGTACTCAATGAATATTTGTTGAATGAATAAAAAAACTACTTTGAGGGAACGACAAAAATTAAAGGTGTCTTGTCATTGACAGGGTCTCCGTTCTTTTCCATATTTATTTTCACACTCTCTGCCAAATGTGTAGATGAATCTGAGTATAATCACAGCAACACTTAAATAATTTGATAATTTCCAGGTACAAGAATTTACACACATTCTCCTCATTGCTTTGAGGTTCTCATGCTGACAGCCTCTCGAAGGAGAAAGCTGTGTACAGTGCTGTACTTTGTGCAGCATCTTCACAGTTAACAGCTGTTGAAGGGGCTCCAGGAGCGCCCTATTCAGAGGCCCAAGTGCTTTCAGAGTTCTGTCTTGAGAGATGAAGAAGGTAACCATAGTCCCTGGGAGCTGAAAATCTTTTGCTAAAAATCTTAAAAACCTCTCCTTAGAGGAGCAGACATCTGACAGGAGGTGCAAAGTCAGCAAATCTAATTCCAGACTATTTAGAAAATAAAAATAGGATCCTGAGTTCAGCCGGAATGGTTCTGAGGCGGATTCAGAGGGCATGGCTAGCACAGTGTTTATGTGAGCTGTGTTCAGTCAGGCAGCTGCTTCCCAAGGCAGCCCAGAACTTGAGATGTTTCTTTTACCCCCATTGGGAACCACGGCACATCAGAGCTAAAGGGAACTCAGATTGTCACATCTAACCCTCCCATTTTACAGATGAGCAAGCTGAGCACAGGAGAGAAACCACTTAGCTAAGAAGACACAGCAAAATATGCTGCCAAGCAGGAACATCTGCCTGTCAGCTAATGGGTACCTTTGTTGCCCCTAAAATGACAGCAGGCTGCACAACTCTGCTTCTCCGGCCTTTGGTGATGTCAGGAGGCTATTGACCTAGGAACTTGAAAACTACAAATCTATAAGATGGCCGACTTTCAAAAAGTCTGTTCAGCTTTCCCAGGGAACAATCACTCCACATGAAGTGCTGAATTTCTGTGTCATATCTCTCATCAACCATTCTTGATCAACCAGCATTAGTTTAAGCATATTAATTCATCCACTAATATTCATCCCAGCTCTGTGATTGGAGGAAGCAGACACCTTTTAGTTTACATGTTCAAGTCACAGAGACATTCTTTGTCTGAGAAATGCTCCTCCCCCACTCCATAGAGCTGCACAACTCCACTCTCTGGGCATGTTTGTTATCGTGTGACTCAGTTTCCCTGCTCACACTTGATTGGATCAGTGATGATACCTAACTCAAGCTGGACCGATCAGATCCCCTTTCTATGTGTTTTGAAATCTGAGAGATTTAGGGAATTAGCCAGTCATCTCAGCTGTTCTCTTAAATGGAGGAAATCTAATCTGGAGAGTTGTGAGGAAGGCTTCACCATGAATACGCAAAAGCAAATAAAGCCAGTTGAAAGGAGACTAATGAGATTGAGGGAGAGAAAGAGAGAGAGGCCAACAGAGGGAGAAACTGACAGATGGGGAAAAAGGGAGGAGTAGACAAAGAAACAGAGAAGGACAGCAGAGAGAGCCAGAGGCACAGATTCGGGGAGGGTTAGTGGTAGGGAGACAGACAGAGACAGAGGAGACAGAGAGCAAGGCTGAGAGATTAAACACTGCCTGCATTTCAAATTTCTGTTTCAGGTCATTTGAGAGACCCAGCTGCTTTCGGGTTCCATGGATGTCACAGTGTTCTTCCAATAATTCTCCCTGTTATAATTTGAGATTTCATTGTTTTCTGTTAACTGCAAGTAAGAATTTTAACCCTAAACAGCTTGACACTCATTCAAAAAGCAGCACAAGTTAAGAAGTGAAAAGGAAAAGAGTATAAGCCAAAAAGTGACGCAGGATGGATTTTGAGCTATTTGGAGACTACTCGTGCCTCTCCATATCCATTTGAACACTGGGGAATTGTCTTAGGTTAATAAAACCTTCACCATCAAAAGCAATTTAACTCAGCTCTGCAATGGGAAGAGTCAACTAAAAATTCTCACGGTTATAACCATAGGTAGAGCAAATTGATGTATCCAACTTCGAATGGAATAGAACTGAGATTGCCAAAGAGAACTGTGGGCTTAGTTGACATGCTAGAACCCAGCCAGAGATGTGGAGGCTTTCTTGAGAAGGTGTCTTTGGAAAACGAAGTGGGAGCGGTAGAAGTGGGTGGGGCCCATCAGGTGGGAGCAGATGAATGGGGACCGACACACTGTATCGCAGCTGCACATTGTGTGGCATCACCTTGCCATGCTTCGTGTTGTTTATAGTCACTCCCCTTCACTCACCCCTTGCTTCACTGCTGCCTAAACACATCATGAAATTCCATGCATCCCTCCAACTGTTTCTGCCTTTCCCTTTCCCTGCAATGCTCTCACCTTACTCCTCCATCTTCTAAGTCCCTGTTTGAAACATTGCCCCCTCTGGTTCCTTCCCCTGCCCACCTGGACAAATCTGCTCACTTCTCCCCCTGTTGCCTCCATCTCATATTGGCCCTGATACTTACATGCTGGGCACCATTCTAGGTACTGGAAAAAATAAGCACAAATCTCTTTTCTTGAAACACTGCTTCACTGGTGTTTACATTCTACTTTGGGAGAAGACAGTAGGAAAATAAGCTATACAAATAAAAAATAGTGCTAATGCGTGCTATGAAAAAAATTATGCTGTGTAAGACAGTAAGTGATGGGGAAAGGCCTGGGATCTCATTCTAACAGTTTTTATATGCTAGATCTAACAATCTCTATGTTTGTTCACCCAACTATAATCTTTGAGAAAACTCTCTGCCTGGCACATAGCAAGTGTTCGATAATTTGTAATAAAATTAGAACATATCAGGACCACAACTTTCAGTATTTCACAGTCAACTGAATGCTCTTCCAGATTTTACAGAAAGCAGGTGAACTAGAGAGTTAACCAATTTCCCAGTGAATGACTGAAAATTATTTTGTTCTCTGAAAAATGTAAGTATTATATTTTTTTCTGACTTCACCCAGGAATGTAATTAACCAGAAAGCTCTCAGTACTGGTACAGAACATCAATATTCCATTTCTCAGTTTCATAAATAGCTGCGTAGACTTGGCCCCAAATTCTACTCTCACTGGTTCCAATTATTTAATGCCATGTTTTTCTGTCTAAAGTCTGCTGTTTATTATGTATGTGTTTCACAATTTTTTTCCAACCACCAGCCCAGCTAGGTTGTAATTTTCAATCCAGTGCACTGTGATTTGTTGTCCGACTTCTATTCCAAATCCCTGTTAATTTGGCTATGAAGGATCTTGAGGGACTAAGCTACTTGGCTGAAATAGGATGCATTTCATTGAACAAGTATATTCAACTCATTTCTGATTACAGCCATGAGAGTGGAGATATAGAAAATGCTCATTAAGTTAGAGCATAGTATTGAAGAAGACAGATCTTGGGTTTGAAAGGCAGCAAAGAATATATGCATGGGGACTACCTAGAAATAGGTTTGAATTTCTGTTCTGCAACTTATTATTGAGGTGTTTTTGGACAAATCAACCTCAGGTTGCTCCTCTGAAAATGAAGAAAGTAATACCTACTTTGCAATGTTGCTGCAACAATCAAATATTGTGTCTGCAAAATACCCAGCGGGGTATCTCAACAGAGTAGACATCCATAAAATAAAATTCTTAAGACTTTGATCAAAGTAGTCAATATCGTTAGAAGGAAATTTATATTCAATAGGCTGTCCCTCTAGATTTGTGGTCCCCAACCCCCAGGCCATGGACCAGTACCAGTCTGTGGCCTATTAGGAACCAGACTGCACAGCAAGAGGAGAGTAGAGGGTGATTGAGTGAAGCTTCATCTATATTTACATTAGATTCTTACAAGAAGCACACAACCTAGATACCTTGCATGTGCAGTTTACAGTAGGGTTCAGGCTTCTATGAGAATCTAATACCACCGCTGATCTGACAGGAGGCAGAGCTAGCACTGGGGAGCGGCTGCAAATACAGATTATCATTAGCAGAGAGGTTTGACTGCGCAATAAATGTAATGCGCTTGAATCATTCTGAAACCGCCCCTACTTCATTCCATGGTAAAATTGTCTTCCATGAAACTGGTCCCTGGTGCCAAAAAGGTTGGGGACCGCTGCCCTAGGTCAGTTATTTCATAATCGGCCATAGACAGCAGTGTGGTATAATTCGCTGTTCCCCACAGTTCACACAGAAGGAGAGATTTGTGTTCAAGAACACAAGATGGGACGAGACAGCCTGGATTGGAAACCTGCTTCATCTCTTCTAGTGGTATGACCTCGGACACATTACTTAATCTTGCAGCGCCTGCCTCATCTGTAACATAGAAATAGTGTCTATTTCATAGAATTATTGTGAGGTTAATTGAGTTAATATATTCAAATTACTACATATATCGGGTATAATGTTTGCTATTTTTTGCTTAATATTTTCATTTAAATTGAACTTTTTAAAAAGCTTAGATACAATCATTGTAAAAGGAGACTTAATATTAAGTCTGTTAATGGAAAACTATAATCATTAAAAACAAACACAACAAAATCTAAGCAATGTTCTGAAAATTCCGCTGAACACTATTGTCTGCTGAAGACCTTGAGCCTGAGACCTGCATTCTCTTTGTTCAAAGGGAATTTTTCAAGTGCTAGAGAAGGGTTTGAGACAATCTCGTGCTAGACTGAGGCTTTCTTCGCAGAATCAGGACAATGTTCTCATCTTGTGATTGAATCTCAGGTTGATGTACTTCCTGAAAGCAACTTTTGTGCACCTAGATGTAAGCACTGGAGAAATGGAATTAGGAACACCACCTTCTAGCCCCAGGAACACCACTAATCAGAGAAGGGACCTTAAATAAAGTTACTTAGCCTCCCTGTACCTCAGTGTTTCCTGTGTGTATGAAGGAACCAGGGTCTAAAGATCCTTTTATCTCTGGAATGCAAGCATTCTGAGGCTGCTTGGGACAAGGCTAGTTTTATTGTATCCCTCTGGTTAGCACCATGGGAGAACCCTTGAGTGACCCATTCATTCTTTGTGGAATTGAACTGAACTGAACACTTTGGACTACGTGAGTTTTCTTGGGTGGGTAATGTCCTTATCTCAGCTGGAGGGATAATTATTTAAGGGTAGGGACAGTGCTTATTTTGTATTCCCTCTAGTGCCAGGCTGTGAAAAGATTCGATGATTTTATCTGCTTGATCTAAATAGGGTGCTCAACAGTATTGACTTTCTGTTAAAACAGGAGACAGAAAAGACTGGCATCCTTGACAGAAGTGAAATCTTGTCATTCTGCAAGAATAGACTTTGACACTCTCATATAATCACAGGAAAAGGTTGGTTCAGACTTAGGAGCCTCCAACATGGAATGCTCAAGTTTGCTCGGATTAACCTAGACCACAAATAAACCTCACTTTAACCTTTTTAAAGCTTTTAAAGAAAACATTTTAAATCTCCCTCTTGATCATTTTAAAAATGTCTTTGGAACACTTACTAGAACAGTGTTATAAACCTACCATTTTTTATTTCATTTTGAAGGACTAATTTAAATCACAGAATTGAGCCACTGCCAAATTCAACTTTCTGCTTTTTAATTTATTCTAAACATCTGTCTGAGCACCATCTTCTTTTTGATAGACTCTTCAGTTCCTCTTTGCTTATATCACCAGGACTAGTCAGTTCTCCTGAGACACTGTTTTGTCAATTGCTTCCTGATTGTTATCCCATATGCTAGCAGGAGGCACAAATAGAATGTTTCATTGGTATGTGGACGTTAGCACTCAGCTAGATTCTCTCATTAGCCAAGAGACTCACTCTACATCAGTTAGAGTTCTTCAGTAGCAAGCAACATAAACTAATCCTGACAACATGAAGTAGAAAAATGAATTTATTTAAAAGGATAAATGAGGAGCTCAGAGAATAAAAAGGAAGCTAAAAAACTAGATTTAGGAAAGAGCAGAAACTGGAGCATCTCTGAGTTTTCCAGACTATGACCTGAGGGTAAATCTAGCCTGCTATCAGTTTTTATAAATAAAGTGTCCTTGGAACGTAAGCTTACCTACTTGTTTTCATATTATCTGTGGCTCTCCCTTTACAACAGCAGAGCCAAATAGTTGAAACAGGGACTTTATGGCCCCCAAAGCCTAAAATATTTGCTATCTGGTCTTTTACAGAAAAAGGTTAGCAACCCCTGCTCTAAGCAACAGGAATGAATAGACAGTATTTTCAGAATATCATGAAAGGGCTAAATCTTCCCCAACCAGTTTCAGTTCATATACCTCGTATTTCAAGATTCAGATTCTTTGGGGAGAGAGAGTCTGACAGGCTGAACTGGGTCCCATGGCCACACCCTACTCAGGGGAGGGCCACATCCAATGGAAGCACATCCTCAAAGCAAACCCAAAGAGCTATTACCAAAGAATGGAGAATAGGCGCAAGGCAGGCAAAAGCAACAGATGTGCTGTACACACAGCAGCCTTGCAGCAATTCAGATTTGTGCTTCAGAAAAATTAAAAGATACACATACACATTACAAGGTATGGGCTTTAAGTTGTTCATAAATAGTCAAAAACACAAATGATAACTTTGAGTTTCAAGGGTCTACTATATTCCATTTCTCCTAGACCCAAAGACATTAGAAATAGCATTGAGAGCAAAAAAAAAAATAAACAAACAAAAACAATAGCACTGAACAGGCCTGACACTGATAGACAAATCATATCACCTCCCTGAGACTCAGTTTCCCTCACCTGTCCTGCCTACCTAACAGAGCTGTGGTGAGGTGCACAGTCAGGGATGGAATAGATGCTCTTTAAATGTTTGTAAAAATGACTGAGGATCTCATGTGAATAAAAAGGCACTATATATAACCTAAACTTTTGCACCCCTGTTTTATGCTGCTATAAAAAACTAAATTAGAAAAAATAAAAATAAAACAATAAAAAAGGAAAAAAAAGGGCATTATGAATGGAAAATCGTTAGACAAAATTAAGGCATGATAAAAAATCCAAACAGTGAATGAGGAAAGGGAAGATGTTGGTCAATAGGTACAAAATTTCAGTTAGACAGGAGGAGTAAGTTCTGGTGTTCTGTTGCAAAGCAAGGTGACTCTATTTAATGATAATGTATTGTTTATTCCAAAATAGCTAAAAGAGAGGATTTTAAATGTTCTCATCACAAAGAAATGATAAATAATGGAGGTGATGGATATGCTAATTATTCTGATTTGATATTAATAATTCCACAATGTATACATGTATTGAAATATCACATTGCACCCCATAAATATATATAATTATTATTTGTCAATTAAAAATAAAACTTTTTAAAAGTCCAAAAGTCTTTTATAGCAGAGTGTGACTGCCTCTAAATGCAATAAGCTGCAGTTCACAGGGAGCTCTTTGCTTGTCTATCATTTCTTTCTATACCTACTAGTGTTAGGACTGTTTCTTTCTCCCTCCTTCCAACTCTGTCTTCATCTCTGGTGGATGTAAGACAATGTCTCAAGCTTAGTGCATTGGAGGAAGTTTTCAAAACTTTATACAAATTCGACTCTTGTGAATATCACAACCTTCTTCACTATGCCCTCCCAGGTCGGCATCACTCCCGTCACCATAGCAACCCACTTTCACAGGCTTCAGTGATGGCTGCTAACCTGCCGATTTTTCATTCTTTGCCAGAGCTCCTAATACCCTGGGATATGCAGCACCAAGACTAATCAGTGCTTTAGGTTCAATCTAATGATAATAACTACAAACCCCTAACACCATGCTAGGCATCCGGCTAAGACTTTGTATATTTCATTTCCTTGGTACAAGGTACTTGGCAACATTTTAAAAACAGAAAAACTAAGGCCAAGAGATATTATAAAACAAGTTCAGTGTTGCAGAGCTTGTAAATGTTTGAGCTTAGATTCAAACCTGGACTGGCTAACATAGGAGTTCTTTTAAGGACATTGCTTGGTCATTTATGTCCTCAGCAGTATCAAATAAAGGAGAGCACCAAGGCTACCTGGATCCAAAAATAAGTAAGTATGGGAAACAATAAGTATTCTAATTCAAATCAATAACTCAATCATAAAATAAGATTAGAAGGAGGAATGCAGACCATCACCAGGTGGCACCTATAGATAAAGACATGTGGAAAGTTATAATTATTTACCACTCCAACGTGTAGATTTAACAGGCCAAATGGGTGAACCATGTTTGAAATCTGTATTGCATGTTTCTGCTTTTATGCTGACTTCAGCAGAGCTTACCCTTGACCTCTACAACTAGCCACCATTCTAAACCAAGTGTCCGTGGGTTCTGAAAAAATAAAAGAAAGAAAGAAAGAAAGAAAGAAAGAAAGAAAGAAAGAAAGAAAGAAAGCAAGCAAAAGGAAGGAAAAGCTCCATCATTTTCCTTCTCCACAAACAGGGCAACACTGCATCTATCTAAAAATTATGCCCTACCCTCAGGGCAATGGCGTATGGATGGAGCTAGCAACTTGGATAGGGATATTTGGGAGGAAATGGAAAAGGCTTGATCTTGGCCTGAAAAGGAAACCACTTACCCAGCCGATCGTGCATGGCGTGTCTAAGCCTGGCAGCATGGCGACTGCACGGGCAGGTGGATTTCCACCTAATCTATGCCAGTGGGCAGTTGACGCAGGAATCCGTACTGTCATGGCTTTCATATTTCTCTAGCCCCTGCCTTGATGGTCTAGCCAGCTGCCTTATTGATAACTTCATGTGGATGTCAAATTCAACATGCCAAATGGTTTATTTTTCTTTCCCTTGCAAACTTGTTCCAGCTTCCCCATTTCTATAAATAGCAGAAGCACCCTCCTAGTTGCTCAAGCCAGAAATCTTGGAATATCCTTCCCAATTATAATCATCCTATTAACACATGCTGTCAGTTCCACCTCCAAAATATATCTTGAATCTCTCTCATCCCCACTATTTCTACTGAAAGTCCCGTAATCTAAGCCATCATCATCATTCTCCTGGTCCTGTACAGTAGCTTCCTCTTTCCATTCTTGATCCTCACAATCCAAGAGCAAAAGTGACCTTTCTAAAGCATTATATCAGATCCCATCACTCTTCTGTTTAAAATCCTTCAGTGGTTTTCCATAGCACTTAGAATCAAAGCCAAATCCCTTTCCTAGTTACATGTTTTCTATTTCACGTGCCTGCTTTCTCTCTCTTCTTCACAATACTCTTGACACACTGGTCTTCCTTGACTTGCTCTTTGCTTTGGACCTTCCCATGTACCTGCTGATATGAGTCCATCCCCCATTCCAGGCTTAGTTTCCCTACCAGGAAGGTTTACCAAGTCAGCTCTCCCTGTTTCTTGCTCTCATAGTGTCCTGTCCTTTCCTCTACAGCACTTTTAGGGATATTAGCTGTTTGCTTACTTGTGTCATTTATGTCTCCCCTGCCAGGCTATGAGATGTGGCGAGGGGTGGGGGAGTTCATCTGTCTTGATCATCACTAATCTCCAACCTGAGCACAGTGCCTAGCACATACAAGACACTCAATAAACATTAAACAAGCAGATGAATGAATGTCCAAACCTACTTTGATTCTTTACGGTTTCTACTGTCTCATTTATTGTTTCATCAATTCCTTTCCTCCCAAATGCTTAGAGATTTATGATTTGCAAAGCCCTTGCATTGTCTTTTATCTGTGAAGAAAGCAGGGAAGCTGAGCTCATCCTTTCTATACAACTGAAGAAAATCAGGTTCAGGGAGTTTAAGGAACTTGCTTAAGGCTTATGAACAGCTAGAAAGAGTCAGAATCAAACAAGAACCTGAGATTTTAGACTTCTTCTCTAGTTCTTTCAAGGCGAGCCTCAATCAATGCCTTGACTCTTCTGTCCAAGTGATTAATTGCTATTAAGAAAAAATTAAAAATACATGGAAATGCAAGAAAAGTATATTAAAATAAAAATAGGAAAAAACATAAGGTCTCTTTAGTCTTATTTTATTTGTATTGTTTGTCTTATCAGGTAACAAGAGAGGCCCATTTATGCATTCTGCTCCAAGCAAAGATAGGCAGAAAAGCTTGTTGCTAGAATTCCAGAACTGGAAACTCTGTTCAGGTTTTATGAAGATTTATTACAAGTGAGGCATTATAGTGGGTAATAAAGCTAGCTTCATTGACTGCAGCAATGATGGAAAGTAATTAAAACGCTGTGTCCATACTAGATTTTAATTAGTGTAATGGACATGTCTAAAATTCAGGTATATCCATTCATTATTCTATTACAGTTCCATACTTTCTAAAACATTAATGTACAAAAGTATGTCCCAAGACAGAATGGCTACATATTATGGATTATTTTAAACATGGACATTATTTTAAATTTTCACTGAAGACAGTTAACATTTTCAGAAATTTCATCTATGTAATTTTTTAAGAAAAGTTTCTGCTATCATAGAGCCACATTAGTCCTTTCTTTCTCCATTAACTTTCTACAAAAGCAACTCTCTTTTCATAATTTTTAGAAAAAGGTATCAGCATCGTGTCTAAGCATGGCTGTTCAAACGTCACAATTGATTGATTCATTCCTTTTTATCTTTGAAATTAAAATAACTTATCAAAACACCATGCCTTCTACCCAATCACACTTCTTGACTCATATAATGATAATCTAATCCACAAAAATAAATATTTTAGTTCCAAAATGCAAGCATGAAATTATTTGGTGTAGCTACACATAATAATTGAATTATCAAAGGCAGATCATTTGTCAGGATAGACACCAGCAACGGCTGCCATCCTTGAACGCACAGGTCACTACTCCAACCGAGAGGAGGAAGCTACCCTCCCTCCCTTGAATCTGGGGTGGCTCTATGACTTGCCTAGATCGACAGTGTGACAGAGGTGATACTATAAATTCAGAAATGAGGCCTTAAGAATTTTAGCAGCTTTTGTTTTTGTTCTCTTGGGGTCTAGTTCCTGTGTAAAAGAACTCAGGCAATACTACCAGTGGATGAGGGGTGGCATGCACAGAGGGGGCTCAAGCAGCCTGCGCCAGTCCTGCCATCCCAGACACGAGTGAAACTATCTTAGATTTTCCAGCTCTTGCAGAATTCTCAGCTCAATGAAGCCGTATGTGTGACCTCAGCCGATACCACATAAAACAGTGAGAAGCTGTATCCACTTGCCACGTCCAAATTTCAGAATAGTAAGTATGTGAGTGGTTACTGTTTGTGTTAGTCAGGGTTCTCCAGAGAGACAGAATGAACAGGACAGATAGACATAGATAGAGACATATAAAAGGGGATTTATTAAGGACATTGAGTTATGATTGTGGAGGCTGAGAAGTCCCATGATAGGCCATCTGCAAGCTGGAAAACCAGGGATGCAAAGCTCAATCCATGTTTGAAGGACGCAGAACCAGGGACGCCGATGCTATAACTTTTAGTTTGAAGTCAAAGGCCTGAGAATTCAGGCAGGGTTGGGGGAGCCATTGGTGCAAGTCCTGGAGTACAAAGACCAGAGAACCTGGCGTTCTAACATCCACGGGCAGAAGAAGGTGTCCCAGCTCCAGGAGAGAGAGCACATCCACTTTTCCTCTGCCTTTTTGTTCCATCTGGCCCTTGGCTGGTTGGGTGGAATCCGCCCTCAATAAGGGCAGGTCTTCCTCCCTCAGTCTGATAATTCAAATGCCGGTCTCTTCCAGAAACACCCTCACAGCTGCACTCAGAAATAATGCTTTACCAGCTATCTGTGTATCCCTTAATTCAGTCAAGTTGACACCTAAAAGTAACCACCACACTGTTTTAAGCCACTCTATTCAGGGGTGGTTTTTATGCAGCAATAGGTAACCGAAATGCCAAGATGATCACATTCATCTTTACTGCATGTAGACACACTTTAAGTTGGCCAGTTCAATACACATTTATTGAGCAACAGCTGTGAGTGCTGGAGGTATAAAGATGATGGCTGCACAGTTCTAGTCTTTAAGGAGTTTCTTGTCCAAGAGAAGATACAGAAGTAGATTCACAGAATCGCAATGCAGTGTTTTATGTGCTAACACTGAGCTGTGCAGTTAAGGACCATTAAGGCCAATTTCCTAAGTCAGAGAAAGCTGAGGGAGAGGACAACTGAGCTGAGTCTGGAAGAATAAGTAAGAATGATCCAGGTGTAAAAAAGAAGAGAGGTTATAAAAAGCATGCTGACGCAGGGGAGGATCGAATGGGGTTGGCAGTGGGGTGGGAATGGGAGCAGAGTAGGGGAACTAAAAGGAGTTCGGTGTGGCCAGAGTGTGACACGGAACTGGGAGTGACGGGAGGTAAGCCAGATGAGGATGCCACAACAAGGATCTTGGTCTGCACAGTAATTGAACAGGCTCTACAATGGGCATGGATCAGAACTAATTTTTTAAAGTAAATCATTGGGGTAAATAGATTAGTGAGATCCACATCTACCATTGTAATAGCCTGGACTCTTCATTGGAACAGAACTTCAACTCAAGTGGGTTAAGTATAAGAGAATATGTTGGGGGTCATGTGGCAGGGAAGGAAACTGAGGCAGCTCACAGAATTGAAAAAGCTGGAGAAACCTAGGACTCCAGCACACCCAAGACACATTCACTTATTATCTCTTGATCTCCCTAGGGGCAATGACTATAAACCTGTTAGCTATTTATTCTGGTTATTACCCTATATTTCTTTTTAAAAATGCCTAAACTACTTTTTCTTGGATTCCCAATTTTGTTTATTTTTTATTTTTATTTTTTTCCAGAATTTTACAGGGGTACACATGTTCTGTTACATAATTTGCTTCAGTACAGTTTGAGTCAAAGTTATGGGTGTGCCCTTCACCCAGTTAGTGTGCATTGTACCAATGAGGTGTGAATTTACCAATCCCCTCTCCCCTTCCCACTTATTTGATTTCCCTTGAGTTTTACTTCCATATGTGCACGTAAGTGTTGATTGATTAGGTCCAATTTAGTATTGAGTACATGTGGTGTTTGTTTTTCCATTCTTGTGATACTTCACTAAGAAGAATGGCCTCCAGTTCCATCCAAGTTGTTATAAAAGAAACTGGATCACCATTTTTTATGGCCAAGTAGAACTCCATAGTATACATACACCACATTTTATTAATCCACTCATATATTGATGGGCACTTGGGTTGTTTCCATATCTTTTCAATTGTCAATTTTGCTGCTATAAACATTTGAGTACAAGTGTCCTTTTTATAGAATATTTTTTTTTCCTTTAGGTAAATACCTAGTAATGGGATTGCTGGATCAAAAAGCAGGTCTACTTTTAGTTCTTTGAGGTATCTCCATAATACTTTCCTCAGAGGTTGTACTAGTTTGCAGTCCCACCAACAGTGTATGAATGTACCTTTTTCTCCCCATCCTTGCCAGCATCTATTGTTTTGGGATTCCCAATTTTAGATATTTTCCACTGATTTCTTTCTTAGAGAGACAAAGATTTTAGTTCTATTACATTCCATTTTTCTTACTCTACCCTTTCAATAAAATTATATCACAATTTTTGATTAACACATCAATGCTTTTATTATCACTATGTAAATATGTCTCACTGCTCAGACAAATGGTATATCATCATTACATCTAATTTCTTATACCACTTTTGTTTCACCTGGAATTAAAACTGACTCCTTTTTTGTTGTTCAGTTTTACATAAATTAATGAACTCTTTCCATACTTTCTAACAATTTCTCAAAATAATTTTCAAAACAATTTTTCCAGTGTCAAACTTGTAATCTCTTGGTTTCAATGTTTTCTTGAAGACATTTCTTCTTGAGCCCACTGTTCTGCTCCAATCTGGACCACCATCTCCATAGCACAGCTTCAACCCCAAATTTGTTCTCAGCAGCCAAATTCCCTTAACCTGGGTTGGATCCTCTTTTCTGGATTCCCTTCCTCTGTTACATTTTGCTAGAACAAAGAAAAAAGTTGCATTGAGGGTAATTATTTTGAAATAAAGTCTGAAAAAATGTCTTTTTTTTCTCCTATCCTCATACTTGGTTAAAAGGTTAGAAGACATAGAATTCTGGGTTGAAAATAATTTTCCCCCAGAATTTTGGAGCTATTATTTCATTGTCTCTTAGCTTTCAATGTTGTTATTGACAACCCTGATGTTATTCTGATTTTTGATATTGTGTGTGTGTGTGTGTGTGTGTGTGTGTGTGTGTGTGTGTAAGAAGTATTCCCTCATTCAATCTGGAGAATTATATGCTCTTTTTTTTATCCTTGATCTTCTGAAACTTTATGATGGTGTCAACCCAAATAACAAAGAGTGAGGCTCTCTAAAAGAAAAGATGTTTGGGAATAGAGCATTCCAATGGGAATATGTATGCCACAGTAAACCGTGTGTGTATACAGGGAGGTAAATAAAGACAGAGATTTTTAAAGGAAAAAATGAGGAGGATTACATAATTGTTTTGAAATAATTATCCTTGACTAACAAATATCAATAATAAAGGCGATGGCATCCAAGGTTCAACAGGCAGTTGCCGGGCAGATGTCTTTGTATTTTTTGTGATGTAAGGTTGTGATGGCCTTTGTGCAAAGTTGCATTTTTTGCAGTCTTTCGTGCTAGTTTTTGTTGTTAGCCATTCAAGTGCAAGAACCTTCTCTTTGTGGCCATCGCTGGCTCTATTTCAGAGTTTTCTTAACATCAGTGACTCCATTTTGATTCTGGTAATTTTCACAATGGTATACTTCAGTGTAGGTCTATTTATCTCTATGGTGATGTGTACTTAATGAGTCTTTATATCACATTTTCAAGACCTTGAAAATTTTTTTACATTATACTTTGATAATTTTTGTAGCAGATGTTCATATTTCCCTCTCTGTATCACCTTGGCATTCATCTCCATGAGAAAGGCTACTATAGTGAGTTGAATAGTGTCCCCTCAAAATTCATGTCCCCCTGGAACCTCAGAATGTGACCTTATTTGTAAACAGAGTCTCTGCCAGATATAATTAGTGAAGAATAGAGATGAGGTCACATTGGATTAGGGTAGGCCCTACATCCATTAACAGGTGTCAGGGAGCTGCCCTCAAACAGTGGCGTAAGAGAAGTGAGGGATTAATGCCACAGCTTCCTCGTCCTTTGTTTTGGCAACTCTCATGTGTTTTCTACACTATCTTCTGACTCTCCCAACCTGATAGTACTCCAGTTGCCTACCATAAGAATTAGCTTGATAGCTTTTTTCCCTTCCTGATTGGCTTCTTTACTAATAGCTTTTTTTTCCTTCCTGTCTCACTGTTCTGCAAGCCTGCTATTGTTCCTGGAATCACCTCCCATAAATGACTTGAATTCAAATCCCTGTTTAAGAGTCAGCTTCTGAGGGAACCCAAACAAAGACATTGCCAATTACATTCTCAATTCTCTTTTTCTAGAATTTTACTTTATCAATTAATGGGACTACTGGATCGAGCTTCTAATGTTCTTGTTGAACTGCAGATGCCCACCCTTTACTATTCGTGGCCATTGTTGTTGTTTTTGGAGGGAGAGATTTCCTTGTATATACAGTCTAATCCTTTAACTATTTTTTCTACTATCACAGTCTTTATTTACAAAAAACATTCTTTTTTTTTTATAGGCATCTCTTCTTGTTCCATAGATGCGCTGTCTTTTCTTATGTATTTGAAGATATTTTTTAAAGTTTCTTTTAAGCTTTCTTTCTCTCTTTGCATTGTCTTTCTTTATTCTAATATCTTTCTGTTAGTTTATTTTTCTTTCTTTCTTATAGATTATTGGCTTATCTCAAATATTTGGTGATCCTTGACTTCCATTTTTTGAGTTAGGTATTATAAGGGTAAATGGGAATTTTGTGCACATGGTTGGGGCTTGTCACCTAGTAGACTCATTTCAGATTTCATGACCAGCTGAATATTTTATTTGGGATCCCCAAACCTATCTTTTTGGGGGCAGTTCAATTTTTTCCAATAAGGATCCTTCAATCTTACACTTGGGCTAAGGTTAATCAGACATAAGTCTGCTTGTAAGAGCTTTGGATTGGATGGCGGTATAGGGCTATACCCCTCTATTTTCCATTCACACCTCTCTTCTACCCTCCTCTGTGCCCAGAATTCCAAGTCTGAAGCCTCTGTGGTTCGATTCCATCAAGGACCATTCTTTCCATCTTATGAGGGAACATGGAGGCAGGGCTCTAGAGAACTCAGGTACAATTGCTCCTTATGGTGACTTTAAAACATCTCCCTTTCCAGCCACCGCCTGACTACCACCACTTAAAAGCATCCGAAAAGCCAGGTGCCTTTAAGTCCTAAGCCTGTATGAAGTTCTACAGGGCAATCTGACACCTGAGTAAACAACTACTGTACTCTGCTCACTAATTACCATGCCTACATCGGCATTCTGCCTTCATACGTTATAGTTTGGAAGTTTGTATCTAATTTAATGAAAGATGGTTTGATACAAGATGGATTTTGTATTTCAGCATTCCTCTATGTTCTGGGAGTGATTTTTACAAGGAGGAAGTTGACTTTGCCGAATTATCTTAAAGCTGGAAGTTCAGGAAATAGATTTTAAGTGGCAACTGATTTCCAAGCAGGTAATTTTTAATTTTTACATTAATTAAAAATATGTCTAAACTAATAATAGGAGGATTTAAATAATCGTATTCTTCTCTTATTGCTTTTTGCATGCAAACTTATAATCATAAGGTCTCTGAGGGCAGGGAACACATACATTTGTATTATTTTCCACACTACTTTTAGCTTAATGGTGGGTATAACAAATGTTTGATAAATGTCAATTGACAAAGGGTAAAAGAACAATATATGCCTGCAATTTTCCTTGGGTTAAATGTTCTCAGACCATCATTCACATTAGCAACCTTTACACACCCATTTTTCCCATTTCTTTCTTCTGGGATTTGCAAGAGGGAGAGCACAATTTATCTCCTTGTTCAGTTCTAAGCTTTGTATCTCCTAAGAAACAGACAACCACTGCCTCATATGTTAAGTCCAAACTATTGGTGACTCAATTCTCTATAAAAAGCAATTCACACTTCCTTCTACCCCTCTTAGAGTCGACAAATACGAAGAGCTTCTGGGGAAAGACAAAACTTCATGGCCTGTTATGATGATCAGGTAGTGAATACGTGAGCATGTTGCATGAGTTCTGCTTCACCAGGGAGAACAAACAAGTTAGCAGGCAGAGGACAGAATTTCCCAAAGGGATGGCCAATAGAGAAAGCCTCCCATGTCAGACATGTCTGGCAATCACTGAATGAGTGTTTCCTTCTTGAAGATTCAGAGTCCACTAGCACATTGAAAGCTCTGAGAAGTATTGCAACCAGCTCAACTTTTTTCCCCTAGCTTTACTGAGGTATGATTGACAAATAAAAATTTTATATATTTAAAGTATGAAATGTGATGTTTTGTTATACATATACATTGTGAAAGTTTACCATACTAAAGCTAATTCATATATCCTTCATCTCACATAGTTACCATTTGTGTGTGTGTATGTGTGTGTGTGTACATGTGTGTTTGTGTGGTAAGAACACAAGATCTCTCTTAAGAAATTTCAAATACACATTGTATTATTATTAACTATAGTTCCCACCTGGGCATTAAGCTTCCAGAACTTATTTACTTTATAATTGCATGTTTGTACCTTTTGGCCAACATATATCCATTTTTCCCTCCTCCCCCTCTGGCCCACTCATCCCCAGCCCCTGATAACCACTCTTCTACTCTGTTTCTATGATATCGACCTTTTTAGATTTCACATATAAATGAGATCATGCAGTATTTGTCTTTTTGTGTCTGGCTTATTTCACTTAGCATAATGTTCTCTAATTTGATCCATGTTTTTGCAAATGATAGGATTTCTTTCCTTTGTAAGGCTGAATAAAATTTCATTGTGTGTGTGTATGCATATATGTGTGTGTGTGTGTGTGTGTGTGTGTGTGTGTATCACATTTTCTTTATCCATTCATCCATCTGGAGTGGGAGTGCAGATATCTCTTCAAGGTAGTGATTTTATTTCCTTTGGATATATACCCAGAAGTGGAATTACTGAATCATATGATAATTCTATCTTAAATGTCCATCCTGTTTTCTCTAATGGTTGTACTAATGGCATTCCCACCGGCAGTATGTGAGAGTTCCATTTCTCCACACCCTCGCCAGCACTTGTCTTTTGACTTTTTAATAGTAGCCTTTCTAATAGGTCTGAGGTGATCCTCATTGTGGTTTTGATTTGCATTTCCCTGATGATTAGCGATGTGGAGTTTTCTTCCATATAACTGTTGGCCACTTGTACATCTTTTGAAAAAGGTCTATTTAGGCTTTTGTCTATTTTTAAAATTGGACTATTTAGTTTTTGGCTATTGAGGTGAATGAGTTCCTTACATATTTTAAATATTAGCCCCTTATAAGATACCTGGTTTGCAACTATTTTTCCCATCTGTGAGTTGCTTGTTTATTTTGTTATTTGCTCTGTAGAAACTTTTTAGTTTAATGTAATTTCACTTGTTTACTTTTGGTTTTTTTTATTTTTATTTTTATTTCAGAATATTATGCTTTGGTTACATATATTGCTTTTGTACCACCTAAGTCAGAGCTACAAGTTTGTCCAGTGCCCAGAAATCGTACACCATACCCATTAGGTATGAATTTACCCATCCTGTTCTCCCTCTTCCCACCTGCCTGACATCCTATGAATGTTTCTTCCATATGTACACATAAATGTTGATCAACTAGTACCAATTTAATAGTGAGTACATGTGATTTTTTTTTTCCATTCTTGTGATACTTCCCTTAGAAGAATGGGCTCCAGCTCAATCCCGGATAATACAAGAGGTACTAGATCACCACTGTTTTTTATGACTGAGTAGTACTCCATGGGATACATATACCACATTTTATTAATCCACTCATGTATTGATGGGCACTTGGGTTGTTTCCCCATCTTTGCAATAGTGAATTGTACTGCTATGAACATTCGAGTGCAGATGTCTTCATTATAGAATGTCTTTTGTTCCTTTGGGTGGATGCCTAGTTTTTTAAGGATGAGAACCCTACAATTAGAAACATGGAGCTTCCAGCCCTGGAGAATTTTATCAGCACTCGAGAATAGGAGAAGTTACTTAGGATGGACACGAAGAGCAGGCTTTCTAGCAGCTCTCGGAGGAAACTGCTGAACTACAAAATCACACTGGGGGCTGAAATTTGTTCTCTGTGGATAAAAGCTGTTAGTTTGGAGTCTGTTTTCTTTTACTTTCCTTTTTTCCTTATCTTAAATACAGATACAGAAGAATATGCTATATATGTGTGTATAGATGTATACATACATGCTTTGAAGAAAAATAATAAACTCATTATCTAACCACAATCCAGTTTAAGGAATAAAATACAACCTGTTCCTTAAAAACCCACTTTGTGCCCTATCTCAAGACATCCTGCCTTTCCCTCAAGGGTAACCAATAGCATAAATTTGATATTTATAATCCCCTTCCTTTTTTTGTAGAGCTTTATTACCTATAAATTGGCAAATGCTCCAAAGGGAAAAGCAGTGCAAAATGTCATGTTCACCTTAATGGGTTTTCTGTCTCCTGGGTCCCTTTACCCTGCCAGTCCTTGCTGCCTCAGGAGCTCCTCGGCACCTTCAAACAGAAGGTTTTGTGTTTTTTATCTAGCTCTTCTAGCTATTCTTGATAGGACAGTTGGCTCGATATGAGCTGCTCCATCAATTCCAGAGGCAGAATTACTTTCTATAGTTAACTAATGATATAAAAAGCACAGTGTGATATGAAGAAACCTGAACCCAGGCTAGGAGGCTTCCTGCATACAAGAGCACTCCTGATGTTTAGAGGCTTGCCAGGGAGGAAGGGCATTTTAGGTAGAAGAAATCAGGCAGAGCAGTGTAGGAATGTGTGGAATGGCATGGTATCACTGGGAAAAGGCAGACAGTTCTCTCTTTCCAGCACTCTTCTTTCTTTAGAGTGACGAGGCCTGCCAATTCTAAGTTTCCATGATAGCTTGAGTAATATCCCTTTCTTTCAGAGCTGGAGAATTAGTCTAGTTAAAGAAGGCTAAAGTGAGTGACATGTCAGTGTGAGTGTCACTTACAGGCTGTCTTTTAAAAACCACCCCATCTCTGTTTTGCTCACGTGGACTTCCAGTGTTGTATACTCCTCAAACAGTTGCCATAAGGCCATGTTAAGCCCGCATATATGGAAGATGTGCTGTACTAGCCACCTGCCTGACATCACTCTACCGAGGTCTCAGCAGCTTACTGAACATCCTGTATGTGCCCATCACTTCTGCCCCAGGAAGCTCACCATGGACCTAGGGAGCCAAGATCTAAATACATGAAAAGTCAAGTCATTTGAACAATGACTCATTTATATCTATAATGTCCGGAAAGGCACCAATTCCTGCAATGTAAAGATGACTAGAATGTGTACATGTATTCCAGGATGTATGTGCAAGAGTTCTCCAGGCATAATAACAAAAAAACTGGACTCAGTAAAAATGTCAGTCAATAAAGAAAGAATAAACTATGACATAAACATTAAGTAGAATGCTGTAAGTTAAAATTAATTCACTGAGTGAATGCATCAACATGAATGCATTGTTATCTTTTATATAAACCATGACCACATACATATGTCACATATTTTAACCACTTTATTTTTTCAAAATATTGTTATCCCCCCAAAAAGTTATTTTTAAAATTTACTACAAAAGCATTTAGGGGCTTATTGAAGTGAGAAAATGTAGTAAAGACCCCATCACAAGACCTGGCTCAACCAGACCTTCTCTCACTCCTTGCACAGCTCTGGGAGGTAGGCGGAGCTACACAGATGTAACAGGGCCAGAAATTCCTCACTCGGACTCCAGGAAGGGCAGGAGACCAAGTAGCTTTACATATCACAAAAGTGGGAACTGGGAGTTTGGCGGTGACTAGCCATGGGTTCAGAAATGTGGGGAGAACTCCATGATCCTGAACCTGGTGGTGAGGAAGAGCTGGCACTTCCCAAGAGCCCCTTCCCTTCCTGATGAAGCTGGAAGATGGGCCTGCTCCCCACCTTTTAGCGTAGTGAAAATGTACTGCAGTCCACCACTTGCCTGTCTTCTACCCTTGTATTAGTACTCTCCATTGCTCGCTAGAGCAGTAGAGAGCTCACAATTTGCAGTTCTGTGGGTGTGTAGAGGAAAACACTCTTAAGTAGGCTTCTGTGGGCCTATTTACCTCCCGACCCTAAATGAAAGTGACTCATACTCAATGGTCCTGGTCACAGGTTACCTCCCTTCCCCTTCTATCTCAACACCAGTGAGGACCCAGCCTGCCCTGCATGAGGGATACATGTGCATGGATATGTGCGCGGTAACCCAGGCTATCCAATTGCTGGACGTTATGGACCCAGGGTAGAAA
The DNA here is from genome assembly GCA_963575035.1 of Avahi laniger. Classification (NCBI taxonomy): domain Eukaryota; kingdom Metazoa; phylum Chordata; class Mammalia; order Primates; family Indriidae; genus Avahi; species Avahi laniger. The sequence continues at coordinate 48,244 of CAUYSK010105880.1, forward strand.
TAGTGTAGAGAAATGTCCCTTCTCTACTCTTCCTCCCCCAGATGGGAGAAGGCCTAAGGAAAGACAGAGTAGAGGAAATATCCTAGGAAAGACAGGAGGGGAAATAGAACACACCATTTACAAGATTGGATAAGAAATCCCTATATATCCTCAGGTAGTATGTAGGTAATTCTCCTGCCACTAGATTGAAACTAGATTCACAGTTGGACATGATAGTTGGTTCCCTGGCCAAGGCCAGCTCTCTTGTCCCATGCATTCCAGCTCTGAAGGGAACCAGGAATAGGAACATTCTCCTGAAAACAGTGATTTTATAATAACATTTATAGTAGCAGGTGGCCAGTGAACACAGAGTAGGCATGCGTTGCGGTGTATCTGTGTTGGGGTCGGGGTATTGCTGTGATGGACACTGGACTAGCCAGCACAAAGTCTAAGCGTAGGGTAGGTGCTGCTTACGTCAGTCTGTCTGTGAGACAAAGATTTTGTCTCGTGCAAGACAAAGATTGCTCCTCATGGGGCAACAGACTTCCTTTGGGGATGCGAAGTCTCTCCAGAGGGTCTCTTCATGGAGTTTGGCTTAATGGCATCATTGCGGAGTCTGAGGTTCTCTCAGCCATCAAAAATGGGAATGCTTACTGTGAAGAGACCCAGTGCTGGGGAAAAAGAAAGGGCAGAGAGCAAGGAAGAGGCTGGGCGTCGAGTAATTGGAAAAGAGAAAACCATGAAGAGAGAAAAGAAAAGCCCAGATTGTAGGAAGAAATAGAAACGTTCGCATCATCATTTACCACTCCCCTTACCCCACAGACACACAAAGACCCTGATTCAGGCCCCGTCTCCTTGTGTCTGGGCAAGGCACTGTAGAACACATCGGTGCCATCTTGGTAGAGGTGTTCACAGGGTTTTCTTTGAGCACAAAGACAATATCTGCATGTTTGTCTTCAGGCATGGCTTTGTCCTCTTTGTAGAAGGAGCCCCTAGTGACTTATTCCACCCATGCTTGAGGACAATGTGCAAGATCTTATCCTTGATGCAGACAGTTTAACCATCAGAGTGGGGATGCCAAATTGTGATTTTTATTTATTTGGCAGAGCCTCAGAAGATTTTCCCCAGGGATACCTACAAGCCATGCACCACAGGTGGGTTCTGTACCTTGTGCCAAGGATTCATCCGTCTAGTCAGTCCACTGAAGCCTAAATAGCCAGCATCCTCAGATGGGTTCTCAGCCTCATTCACTTCCATGTCATCTGGGTCAAAACAGTTGAAGGATCGGATGGAGCAGCTGCAGACAAAAAAGATTTTGAAAAGGTTGTCAGAAGTAGGCAAAGGTGCTGTAGGGTTCCCATGAAAGCTGTGCAGGACAGTTCTCCTGGTGGTCTTGAACTGACCCACTTTCTCACTTTCAGTTCTCAAAAATAACTGTAGAATATGCTGGGAATGCACATTGTCAGATTAGGGAAAAGGTGGCTGAAAAAGCCCAGACTCTGTCTTTGCCCCTCCCCAGTGCCCCCAACCCATAACAGGATGCCCTTCAACACTTTAACTCAGTGTGTCTTATGATCACCAGAGATAAAACCCAAAGTGGGTCATCTTGCAAGGTCCCTTAGCTGTGGTGTAAGTGGGGCATGTGCAATCAAACACTCCGTCCACCTGAAGCAGCTTCCCTGAGCTTGGGGGATGAGCTCACAATGAACCCTAGGCTTCTGTTGTCCCTTTCTGTCTATCTCTAAGTAATAAACCTGTTTCATATAACCTGTTGTATGTGTGTTGGGGGGCTGGGGTGTTCTGTCTGCCTGGACTCAGGTAAGTTAGTCATCAGTGCACAGTGAGGTTTCTTCACAGCTACAGTGAGATGAGATACTAAAGCCACCTGATGAGCTACCACTGGTCCCTCTGTAATGGTGGAGCCAGTTCAGTCTGGCTCCATTCCAGTCTCTTGACCCAGTCCCATATCTCACATCATGGACCTAGAGAGGGAAACTTTTTATTTTAAAGACAGTAAGCCAGGCCTATAGCCCTTAAAATTTTCTTTTCTGTTCTTAATAACATACTTCCTAATATTGCATCCATCATTTTACTTGATTCTCCCAACTTGAAGTTCAGAGAAGCATAGTTACTTAAGAGGTAGAAAATCCAGGACTAGAAAATTCAGACTCCCAGGTCCGTGTTGTTTATCATGAGCCCATGAACAAAGGAAATCCCAGCAAGAGAGATGCTGGCTTAAAAAATCTGAATTAATGGCCTTGGATTACAAAGCGAATCATAACTGGCTTCCACATCTTCTCTTATCTTGAGAGCAATGTGGGAGGAGGTGATCAGGCAGGATGTACACACAGTGAGGCTAGAAAGCAGCATATCCAAGATGAGGTAGGGTCACAGGCCAGGTAGCGTCCCCCACCTGCCTCTAGCACTGTTTCTCCTGCCCTGACTCATGACCATATGAGAAATCAGTAGATCCCCAAAACGAAGGAGAACAATTTCTCTTAAGTCTAGAAAATTGTCAAATGTCCTGTGTATACACCAATGCTGCACAACTCCAGAGAGCATCATTCATTCACATTTTACAGAATCATACTCCAGGAGATGAAATGACATAAAATAAGACCAGAATGAGGATTTTCGGAGTCATACAACTTCAATTCTTAAACCCCAAATTTAATAATAGGACAACTATGATGCATAAGTGGACCGGTACCTTGGAGACAGAGTGGGTGCAAGGTTTTCAAAGTCTGCTTGCTGGAACAACACATTTCTCTCTTGAGCCACATCCTATCTAAAAGGATTCCTAAAGGACATGTCAAAGCTGGAAGTTTCCATTAAGAACTTAAATAGATTTTTCAGCGTCATTAAAAAGGCCTAGGAGGCCTTGCATCTATTGGGCTGTCCAATACGATCACCACATGGTAATTAAAATTTTAAATTAATTATAATAAAGTAAACTAAGATAAAAACTCAGAAGCTCAAACTATTCACATTTTAATTGTCCAATAGCAACATGTACCTAGAGACTATCACACTGAGCAATGCAAACATAGAGCATTTTCATCCTCACAGAAAATACTGTGGGACAAAGAACTATTAGTCCTGAAATCCAAAGTCTAAATTAGCCTCTTATTTTCCTGTGATCATTAGGACATATTTCAGTACCTTTAGTACCTCCCCTTTAGGGAGGCCAAGCAGATGTCTGTCATCAGGAGAAAGCTGAAATGTAGAAGCTTGAGCAGTCAATATCTGAGACTTCTCAACAGAAGAGGAGGGCTCTCTGGAGATGAGCTCTAGGGACAATACTTGCAAGGAGTTGCTGATGAGTTTCATCAGTGACAAGGTGCTGTATGGAAACAGCTTCTCTAGCAGGTCTTCTACCTTGTGCTGTCACCAGGGAAAAAGTTCAGTTGGGTGAACAGAATCTTTTGATCATCTGGGGAGCACAAAAACGAGCTTATCTAAGGGCAAAATTGTGTAGGTTGTCAAAATGTCTTTCCTATCAACATAAGATATACCAAGGAAGATACTCATCCCCTGTTCTGTCTGTCAGGAAGAAGAGAGTTTAGCCACACGAACTGTGTACGCAGTCCATAAATTAAAAGCACTTGACATTTTCTATAACATATCTCAGTGATATAAATCATCCACTGGCCAGTAAATGGGTTATGCTGAACATTTGCATTCATTAGCTGAGCTGTCATAATGACAGAGTGTTGGAATTGCTACGTCTAGTCCTAATTCTGAGCATCAGATACTTGGGAAACAGGCAGACTTTGCTCACATAGCCCATAGCAGGTCTCTGCATGGGACCACCACCAGCTTTCTTTCTTCGCTCTTACTGTGCTTTTCACTGAGTGCTAAAGAAATGCTACAGGACCCAGAGAAAGCTGTCAGATCCCCCCGTGAGACTAAACGAACAAGCTCAACAGAACAGAAAGGCAAAAGGAAATCTGTTCTTGCAGAGGCACACTTGCTTCGGCTTGCAGCTGTCAGGAAGAGGAATCTCCGGTGCCAGCAGTAAAAATGGGGACCTCATCCAGCCACTTAATGATAAGATTTTTCTTAGAAAAGTACAATTTTCTTGGGCATGCCCATTTAGACACTTCAGGGAGGATATTTTGCCAAGAGAAATTTTTTCTGTCTTCAAATTGCTTTCTGATAATATGTAAATCCTCCCAAATAAGTAAGTGCTTTCCAGGAACTCTAACTGCTTTGCAGCTGCTCCAGTTATTACTGGTGCCAACCTGTGGACATATATATCTCCTTCAGGATATAATTACCTCCCATTTACTCTGCAGACCAAGAACACTACTTTCAAAACCAACCTCAAGCCCAAAATACACTTTTCCCTTTCCGGCTCAGCAGAGGGTCTAAAAGATGAATACAGAAGGTGTGATTTTCTCCTGAATGATTAGATTCGCTTTGGTGACACAGCTGACCTTTGAAGCAGTGCATTTCTCACACGTGCCTGCCTCTCAGTCCTTTCTCACCTGTAACTTCTAAGAGCTCCACAGACCAGTCCTTGACTCTCCCCAGGTGATCCCCTTCTCCGGTGATCTCATTCAGGCCTCTGATTTTAAGGCCCATGTATATGCTGATGACTCCCAAATTCAAACTGTCAACCCCTTAAGACATCCAAAATCTAACTCCAGATTTCCCCCTCAGAAATGTGGTCCACCTAAAGTTTTCCCCATCATGTTTGACAATACTCCATCCTTCCACATGTTCAGCCCAAAGTGTTAGTGTAATCTCTGAATTATCCTATGAGGTACTTCACAACAACTCTTCAGGCAAAAAAGCATGTATATGCACACTGTTTTATACTTTATATTTTTATACACACACCACACACAGTTGATTCTTCACTGATGCAGGGGTTAGGGGCACAGACTTCCTGCACAGTCAAAAATTCATGTATAACTTTTGATTTCCTGAATACTTAACTACAAATAGCCTACCGTTGACCAGAATTATCCATAACACGAACAGTTGATCACATATTTGATATATGTATCATACACTGTATTCTTATAATAAAGTAAGCTAGAGAAAAGAATGTTATTAAGAAAACCGTAAGGAAGGGAAAATATATTGACTATTCATTAAGTGGAAGTGGGTCATCATAAGGGTCTTCATCCTGGTCGCCTTCACATTGAGCAGGCTGAGGAAGAAGAGAAGGGAAGGGTTGGCTGTGCTGTCCTGAGGGTGGTAGAGGTGGAAGGGAAGGCAGAAAATGCAGGCACATTCTGTGTAACTTTATGGAAATACATTGTAATTCCTGACTTTCTGCTTTTCCATTTCTGTAAAAATATTTCTATATAGCATCAATCCTTCCACCATTTGCTTTACTTTCAGTGCTCATATCACACCATGCTGCAAAAGAAGCCAAGAGCAGCCTTGAAGACTCAGAGCCCTTCTGCCAGATTATGTGACGTCAGTTTGTTTTCTCTCACTACTTCTTCTATGTCCTCTTCCTCATCACCTGGCAATGGTCGGGAAGTACGCAGCTCCATCAGGGCATCTTCTGTTAATTCCTCTGGTTCTTGTCTATTAGCTCTTGAATTTCTCCAAGATCCATGTCTTAAAAGCTTTCCTCCTCCACTTTTTTGCCATATCTGCAATCTCTTTCATGATTTTCTTCATTGGCTCCATCGTAAATCCTGTGAAGTAATGCACTACATCTGGACACAGTTTTCTCCACCAGGAATTTATTGTTTCAGGCTTGATAGCTGTCACAGCTTTTTCTATAACAATGTGACATCTTTTATGGTGTAATCCTTCCAGACTTTATGACGTTCTTCCTACTGAGGTTATCTCCCATAACATTGGCAATCCTTTCCATAGGATCTTGAGGCTGATCTCGAGGCTGAATTGAAGACATTGTGTTTGGGACAAGTAGACCACTTCAGTACCCTTTGGTGCTGAACTCAAGGTGTTGTGGGTGGCCAGGAGCATTGTCCAATAGCAAAAGAACTTTAAAAGGCAGTCCCTTACTGCCTTTTTGCCTCAGGGACAAAGCATGGATAAAAGCCAATCCAGAAGAAGAATTCTCATTGTCCAGGCCTTTTTGTACAACTCAAAGACTGGCAGCTGGTGCTTATTTCCCCCCACCCCCCAAGGCTCAGGAGTTAGCAATTGAGGGAAAGATGCAAGTTCCCCATGGCATAACAGAAACACTGTGCTATCCTAAAGTGCTCGACAACATTGTTACAAAGTAGATTAAGTAGGTACCAAGATAACCACTGGGCCCACAGAAGTGCCCAGCACTGTCTTGACCTGAAACAGCCAGCTCAAACCAGTCCTGACTCTTTCAGAGCTGCTTTGGTTGTCCTATGTACCCTTCAGCTAATTGTAATACTAAAATCTCTGCCTAGTGGAAAATTGTAACATGGTTAACACGACATGGGTTGCATGACAACAGTGTATCATGATGATACTGAGCCTGCGAGATTTGTTTCACTGTAAATAAGCAAAGATACATTGTAAAAAACTTTGCATTACCCATTGGGAAGAGATTTAAAGCAATGCCACAGGGTAGGCAGATGCAGATTTTGCTAGCAAGAAGCTCCTGTGGAAGAAATCCCTGTGCTGTCTAGTAGCAAGCACCCTTGTAAGTAACCTCTAATAAACTCATCTAACTCACCAAGCTGGACTTGCCTGAGTCATGCTTCCCTCTCTTGGCTCCCTGTCAGGTTGAGTGGTGGTTTTTCTATGCTGTCCCAGGATTTTCCTGAAACAACAGCTTTACAGATAAGGGCAGTCATGATATAAACCTGGCCACATTCCCACAAAACAATAGAGTTAGCCTATCCTTTTCCACCTTAAATCTTGGTCCTTGCCTCTCTTCCTTATCAATAAATGTCCTTTGTGACTTTTTTCCCAGAATAGAGCACTTTTGTCTGAATTAAAAACCTATTCCTTTCTCCTCAGTGATTTTCTTAATGATGTCTGGGAACTCCATCTGCTGCCTCTTGGTTGGCAGAAACTGCTTTTGTTGTTATCGTGACATTTTTTTAAGCCAGACCTCTTTCTAAAGTTATCAAACCATCCTTTGCAGGCATTAAATTCTCAAACATTAGACCCTTCACCTTTTCTTTGCTTTCAGTTGTTACATATTAATAATAACTTCACTTTTTCTCAAATCACATTCGAGCCTATAGGCATGCCTTTCTTATAGCAATCCTGCACCATATAAAAGCTACATTTTCTATATGATAAAAAGGTATTCACAAAAAGTGAAACGTTTTTATAAATGCTGGTGTAGTGCAGTAAAATTCAGCTTCATGAATTTCCTTTTTTTAATATAATGGTCCTTATGCTAAATTCATTTATCTTGAAATAGTCGGCAACTGCAGCTATAGACATCTATGGTACATCTCAAGCAATTAAATTTTTTCTTATAATGGCATGACTTTGCTCCTTAGGACCATTTCCAGCATCACTTCTGGCACTTCATCTGGGTCCCATGGTGTTAGTCAAGATTTACAGTATTGAATTCAACATGATGAAAAATACACAAGAACTGGGAGAGATCACTTTTTGCTGAAATAAGCAATTAACTGGAGAGGCAAACTGCTCACATGGAGAAGATTATTAGCATCACCTGGCATTTTAAGTGGATACCCACAACAACCGAGCTCACCACAATAGCAACAGGAGGTGGCTAAAAAATTATTTCAGTCATACAGTATTACTGAAGTTAATTTTATGCAGTTATAATTTAATGTTGCATCATTATGTTCATTTACATTTCTCTCAATTGGGAATGGTGCCATGTATCATCTATGTTGTGTAAGTTTTGATAAAATTTACATTTTTATAATAAATTTATATATCTTCTGTGGTAGCAAATGATAACAGACTAATATATACATGTATTTTATGCATTCATGACATACCTAACTTTTTCTTAATCTTTTAAAATTTCTAGGTTACATGGTTCATCTGTGAGTTTTTCTCAAATTGTTGTAAATCTCAAACAATATTTCTAATATATTTATTGAAAAATATCTGTGTGTAAGTAGATCTGCACAGTTCAAACCCATGTTGTTGAAGGGTCAACTGTATATACGTGTGTGTGTGTGCGTTTGTGTGTGTGTGTATAGCATTTGCTGATTTCCATGGTGTAAATATTCTAACCATGGCTAATTTTCTGGTTTTAAGCTACCACTGTGACTTTTCTGTAAGCAGAGTTAAGAAGAGATGGTACAATCAGCTCTTCTGAGCTGGTGTGAGCTAATTCTAGCTCACCACTAGAAACTTGCCTCTTTTTCTCACATCCCACATCCAATTCAGGAGTAAATATCAACAAATCTGGTTGGCTCTGCCGGTAAACCTTATACAGAATCCCACCACTTCTTAGCCCCTCTGCTGCTCCCATTGGTGTTCCAGTCACCATCTTCTCGCATCAGGAGTTTTGCAATAATCTCCTACTGATCTCCTCTGACCCTGCAGTCTGTCTGTGCTGAGCCGGAGGGATCTTTTCAAAACATAAATAATGCCATTTCTCTGCTTCTGCTCAGTACCTTCCAGTAGCTCCTATCTCATTGAGGCAGGTAAAAGCCCTCAGATAGTACTCCATTCCAATTTCGTTTTTTTATCATCTTTTAACATGGTAATTTACTGATTTACCACCTGTTTATCTGCTTTTCCTGTCTGTAATGTAGGCTCCATAAGGCCACACATTTCTGTCCTTTGTGTCTCAGTCTCCAGGTACCAGAAGAGTGAATAGACATATAGTAAGCATTCAATAAATAATTGTTAAATAAATTAATAAATTAATAAATGAATCCTTCTCTTTGACTGTTTTAACTTTGGATGCTCCTCATTTGCTGTCCTCCTGATTTCTGAGTCTAACCTGCTCCTAACCATGGTGCGTTCTGCCTCACTACTGACCGGGATCACCGGCCTTCATTGCTCTAGACCTCACACTTCACGGATCAGGCCCTGACAACCTCCCCTCCCCCAACACACACACACACACACACACACACACACGCACACACACAAAGTTCCTACCCACTTCCAGTTCTGCCAGTTTGGATCTACCTCATAGCCAGCTACAACCTGGCATAACATAAAATGCTCCTTTTAGGCTGACTCCCAGCATCTTCGAATTTTAGAAACCTGCCCAAAATGAATAATCACATAACCTGTTTGCTCACATATATCCGACACTACCGGGACCACTAAACTCTAGTCGTTTAGATGATGAGTACACTTCTCACATATTAAGCAGCATACAATCTAAGTAGAACCTAAGTGCTCATCATCACCGGGTGCAAATCCATGAAGGGTAATTACTGAGCAAGTAAATTACCAGAGTGTTGATAACTAACATTTCTTGAGCTCCTACTGTACGTGGGGTACTTGGTCTGCTTCTTCTCTTTTTGCACCTTTCCATGTCCGCTTTTATCAACTTGGAGCAAGGGTTTGGATTTCTGAAGTAGCCTTCCAATCAGAATCCTCCTTTTCATCATTTTCCCTTTCGGTACTATTTACAAAAGGGAAAATTTTATAGTCACCCTGACTTTTAAAAGGATTTTAAAATACTTCGGATTTCTCTCATCGTACTTAATAAAATCCAAATTTTTATCAGTATCCAATGATAATATTTACCATCCGTCGGGTGCTTACTATTTTCAAGCCTTGTTTGAATGTTTTGTATAATCCTATTCAGTGTTCTCAATAATCCTATGAGGTGGGAAAGGAGACATGAAGAGGTTAAGTGATTTACTCAGTGTGGTGAATTTCGTAAGTGGTGGCGCTGGGGTTTGAACCCAGCCCCAGCCACTCTGCCATCCTGTCCTCTGAATAAGCGAGCTGGCCAAGGGAACTGCACCAACCTGTCTCCTGCCATGCCCTCCACCTGCAGTTCACTGCACTGTAGACACGCTCACTTTCTGCTCCTAAAATAGAGAAAACCTAATTCTCTTCCTCAGCAAGGCTTTCCTGACCACACAATCTAAAGTTAAATCCTCTCTCTCATAGCGTCCAGTCCATTTCTTTTGTAAGATTAATCACAATTTATGAATTTACTTGTTTATGCAGTCATTCTCTTTCCCCACTACTATCACATCTATTTTCTTCAAAACAGCCTACACCCAGAACTTGCTGGTTTTTCATAAACATTTACTGAATTTATTCCTGAATTTAGTGTCATTTAATCTTCACTACAAACCCTGAGGAAGTACTACTCTTAATTGACAAAGATAGCAAATAACTTGCCCAAGGTCAAAGAGCTTGTAAGTGGTGAATTCTGGATTAGAACCCCAACCTTTCTGGTTCCAGAACACCAGCAAGCTATGCTCTTCCCAAGGTGCTCAGGATTTGAAGACCCTAACAAGGAGATTACTAAAGCAGCTGGCAGATGGACTCAATAATCTTCTATATAATTATCTGCAAATTTGTAAACCTTGCTCCCTACCCAAGCTTCTTTTTAGAGGGAAGACTGAATGACCGAATGGAGCCTCATCTTGGGGGCTGCACGGAGCAAATCACAGTGCAAGGAGGCAGCTAATTGCTCAACCTGATTGCAACTGCTAATCACAGTCATAGGGAAAAAAGTGTTGGGAATTAATTAGGCAAGGACTTTCTGAACAGCAGCAGGAAGCCTCCAAGTGACCTTTATTTACAGTCAGTTAAACAGAAGTGTGACTAAAAATGCCAGAGAGCAAATCAGATTATTAATATTGATTGCTTAAAGAAAATGAATAATTTAGAAGCCGAGTCAGAATAAATACCCAGTGACAGAGATGAAAGAGCACAGCATGCCACATCTCTAACATCCATCCGTCATGCAGCAGTGTCCCCTGCTCGGAAATCGAGAATTTTCACCCTCACAAAGCACAATTAGTTTCATGACCCAGCATGATTGCCACCAGGAACTGTTCGCATTCAGCCAAGCGTGGGGGAAATGCAGGGTGTTAAACTAGAGCTTTTGTCAACACTTTGCATGGTAAACTAATTACAAGTTCATGGAAGGTCTCCTTTCAATTTTTATCAATAAAACATCAACCAAAAGAGGTTATGTTGCATTTTCTGTACTTACAGAGCAAAGCTCAAGGGTTTCAGTTTTTGATGACAATATATCTTTTGTGGTAAGTATACTACAGAAGTTTTCAATGCAAAGCATAGAGGTTTCAGATTGCTTATTAGTAAATATTTTCAGAGGTTGTCTCCAACTTCCAATAAAAGTTGTCTTTCATATACTGGAGTCAGTTTTACAGCACACTTCACCAGCAACACGCCTCCCTCTTTATTTGGTGATAAGTTAGATACAGAGAGCTTATTTATAGCAAGATCTTGAAGAGATTCTTTTCAATTATACAGTTGTCTTTAATCAGTGATTTCTGATATTTTTGAGCCATGTTGAAAGTTTAAGTTATACTTTAAGTTGTACTCTCTTCTACCTGGAAATACTAATTAAATTTCATAGTGGGGAGTTATTGCAATAATTATGTTTTTGGCCAATAGATATTAATAGTTGTGCTGAAATGGAAACATTTCAGAACAACCACAGTGGTGGAAAATCCAGGCATATTTACTTTGGAGAGGATTCAGAGAAATTAAGCTCTGTTACTATCAGATTAATGTGGCAAATTAACTAGCCATGTACAAGACAACCACAATTTCTATATGACCATAAACATAATTTGTAAACCAATCAATAAAGCAAGTCAAATCACTCATTTTCTCTACCCAGTACAGGCATTAGCATTCATTTATGCCAGTACAAATTTATGTCATTCATATTATCTATCAAATGTAGGTATTAGCATTATCTATACACATATAAAAGAAATACTGAGGTGAAATGTTTTCCATTTCTACACAATGAACAGAACTAAATTGCCACCCCTCCTTTAAACACAATTGTTTAAATAAAGTATGTCCTCCTAATGCTCTGCAGTAGGATACCAAAATGTATACCTCTACGGCTGGGAAGAAATCAAATGTAAGCCTCAGCCAGGGTTGAGATTTCCTTTCACGTGTGTACTGTTGTCATGCATTGGTCTCATTCTGTTGCCTATGAACTTTGGCAAATACAGCCCAGCTAATTGGTCTGACCAACCCTAGATGAGACCCAAGACTAGCATGCTTACGTTCTTCTGGTCAAAAAAGATAGGCACTAAAGGCAGGAAGTCTGCACCAAGCATGACTGCAATCTTCCGATCTGGCTGGCTATCGATTTAAACATTGAAGGAGTAGCTTTCGAACGTGAATGAATTGTCACTTCTCTGTTACAGATGGAAGTTCACAATAACATTAGTCCTATTCTAAAAAAAAAAACCCTGATTGATTGATTATTTCGCAGTAACAGGAATTACTAATGTTTTTGACCTAAGGGAACAACAGAAGGTCACGTGGCTATGCTTCTATTTTATATAGGTCAATATAACAAGGTCAAAAAAAAAGGTCACATAAAAATCAGATTTCTCAGTGCTTATGATCAAACACATGCATCCATATGCCAACATGGAAAATTTATAATCTTCTGAAAGAAGAATTCTCTTTCATTTGGAATGTTGCAGGGAAATAGAGACCAGCAAGAGCTTTGTCATTGCCCCACAAATTTGAAAAATATCATCATTATTTATAGGCTGTGATATACTATTTCTAGGATCTCTTCCTAAATGTTTTAAATTAGCTTGCTGTTTTTCAAAAAATGTGCAAAATTGATGCTCAAAGGAAATGCAACAACAAAAAAAAAATGCAGAGAGCTTTAATTAAGTGCTAGTATAAAGCCTTAATCACATTTAGTGTTAAAGTAGTGCAGTTTTTATTGAGGTACACTAAATGATTCAGGTAGCTGGCAGGTGGGTTACAACAAGTCATTAGATTGTAAGAGGATTTTATAGGCTCTTGTTTGCATCTAGATACCAGCACACTGACTGTGGCAACCATTCTTCCCTAAAGCAATTTTCATTTTCAAAAAAACCAATCTCATTTAGATTCCAGAAGCCTACCTAAAATGGGACTAGACCATGGCTAGAAAGCTGAGCTCACCTTTTCTGATTCTTTTCCTATTTCCAGGCAACAAAATGAATCAGGTTCTTTAGAAAGGCAATAACGTGCAAATGTGGATCTTTTAATATGAGAAAGCTATCATTAAATATGTGCCTGTATAGCAGTCTTAGATGTCTTCCAGAGGGTGGTGATTTTCTCATTAATTGTATATCATTTGTAATGAGGATGTCTGGCTTTACATGCAGACGTGCCCTATTTCTTTCCATTATGGAAAGCAAGTAATACAACTGCAATAATTCCTAGTACCAGATTATAAAAGCAGCATCTTTAGAATTTGTAAATGTGATGGTTTTATTTTATCCCTTTGTTTATACACAGATTAAAACATGATCCCTCATGGCTGCAGCCTATAATTGAATAGAGTGTACTGAGGCTGCCACAGAGAGATGAAGCAATGCTTGAATGACTTGGGAACAGAGTCGACACCTGAGGAATAAATTCTCTCCTTGATCTTTCACCGTGGCCTTGAATTTTCTGATATATTGAGAAGACACAATAAAAATGGCATTTTTTAATGAGCAAAGAAAGGTAGCCAACACTATATTACCTGCCACAGAAAAGAAAGATTTTTCCATACGACTTGATGGATTGGGGTGGGGGGGATGTTTTTCGTACAATTAATTTCATCTTAATTTGCTTAGCTTTCTGTTGAAGATCATCAGATTGAAAATGCAGTATGTTCCTTTGTCTTTTTTATTTCCCTGAAGTCTCAGCATAATTTAGAACTAGGGAAAAGTGATTCTTTTGCATTTTGCATGCAAGTCACAATTTCCTTATTGGGTTCCAAGAGATCCCTGGTCTCCAACCTCAGGTACTCAGCTGCCACTGCATATGTTGCTGCTGCAAACTAAAACTTGCAGAAATAATCATTCCATATGTTTTTAAGAGTCTGTGTTTAAAGCACTACTTGACACATCTCATCTCTTTAGGGAGCTTGAATTTGTGTTGTAAAACAGCAGAGCCAATAAAAATCTAAGACTTTTTTTTCTGTTCAATATTGCCTATTATGAACAATGCTTTGAATCATCACTAATAATCAGAACCCTTCTTTAGCCTGAGGTATTGTATGTACTTTAGTTTCTAGAATGCAAAACACACATATAAATTAATACAGTATGGTGAATTTAAAATATGGACACTTTCTCATATATATGCTTTTAAAATATAAATATTTTGTATTCACACTCAAAATTAGCACCATTTATGTTTAAAACCTTAGAGACTTTATTGATTTTTTTCCTTGTATGATATTGCTACCGATTATTTCCAGCACTTTTTCAAATAAAAGTCAAAAGTAGAAAAGTAATATTTATAAGTGTTTTACTAGCATATAGAATATGTACTATAATAGTTAATATGATTCAAGGGATATCTGAGGTACCTCCATATATATAGGCAGAGATAGCCTCAAGCTTAAATTTCCATGGCCTCTACTTCCATTATTAGAAATAAATAAGATGGTAAAAATACATCCCCCAACCAAGATTTTCCAAAGGTAACAAGGAGACAGAACTCTTTGGACACAGCCATGGTCTCCATAAATTTTAAAGTTAGGTTGCTGATATATTTTTCAAAATAAAAGGCTTTGTTATCAGCATCCCTGAGATATAAAATTAAAAATGTATGTTAATAGAAAATAGTCTGGGCAGCGTTAATTGATAGCCTCCAAAGTAAATTATCATTTAGGGTTTCCTATCCTTTTCTTTCAAACAACTTCTTCATAAATAAGGATATTAAGGCAATTTTCCCAAAGGCCCAAGTAGGTTTTATGGGTTTTTTTTTTCTTTTCAATTTTGTTTTCCCATTTTGGACTTCTGGATTGTTAAACAGAAATGGGAAATATTTCTAAATGAAAAATTGTTCTAAGTGTGGCTTTAATCCAATAATCATTACCAGATTGAATTTTTTTTTAATTTTAAAGGTTTTTGTTTCAGTGTTAGAAGAATAATGAAAATAAATTATATTTGAATATTTCGATGTTTCTGTAAATAATATTTATGTTGAAATTTCAATGCAAAGTGAAGGGAATTTAAAGTAGAATGGATTTCCGTAATTATAGAGTCTCCTTAGTTAAGTTTTAATCAGTGTGAAAGAAGATCTTCTATGCTTTGTGGCTTCATTGCATTCAGATGATGTCAGCAGATTCTAAAGCAGGAAAGTAGATACATGTTCCTTTGAAGTTTTTTTTTTAAGAAAGTTGGAAGTGCATCTCACAGGCAGGACACATTTCTCCTTGCCTGCTTAATAGCCCCTAGAGACACAGTAAGTGACCAGAATATCTATATTTGATTGTTACATAACTAATCAATTTCTGAATAATTCAATGATTTAATTTTTTTCTTACTAGAATGATTATAAATGTGACCCATACAAAATAATTAAAAAAAAAAAAAAACCCTGTCATTAATTGCTTAGAGGTGAAGAAAGCTATGCGAATTTATCCTGATTAGGTGCTCTGCTACCACACTGGTCCTAGAAATTCATGTGGGCCACATTTACATGTTACAATCTATTTTTTGTCCACAGCTGATTGTCAATAAATTCATCTTCCTTTACCAAGTTCACTGGACACCAAAATGATTTTAATTACAATGCTTACTAGGTTTGGCTGGGTTGATACACTTTATGAAATAATTCCTTTAATTTTCTGTTTAACTATCTTAAGTTCTAGCAAACAGTGTGAAAACCAGAAAAGAGCATGTTTAGAATACCAGGCCCAGAAAATCAGCACTACCTAAGTTTTATGTAGACTTAATCAAGCTGGATGAAGATTACAGCTCGAAATGACAAAAATCATTTACAGATTGAGAGCATTGTTTACCATTATTTAGCACAGGTAAGAAAAATCCTGTATATGACAATGTGTTTACCCCGATTGAGGTTGTAACAGAACTGTGTCTATGACCTTTACAAATAATTTAACTTGAGGAGGAAATATGTTTTAAGAGCCAATGGACTGATTGCTTATTGTGGGAATAAATATGAGAAATAACAGGGAACTGGGTATTAGTCCTACAGATAGCTAGGAGAAAAGGTAACTAGGGGAGAGGCCTGGGATCTACAGACTGTGGGGTGACGGCACCCACTGGACTTGACTGGTCACTTGTGAGAAGTTAGAGACCAGAAACCAAGACCAGCCTTGGACTTGCCGGCATTTAGATTTGGGTAGCTGAGGGAAAAATGGCTTATGAGCAGAAATAGGGGAACCAGAAAAATAATTTTTGGATATTATAATGAGTTCAGCTTGGAATCTTTTTAGTTCATCTGAACCTCTAAGTAAAAATGTCTACATGAGAGGTGGAAAGAGCTGATGGCTTAAAGATGTTGAAGCTGAGGATACAAATGGGGAGGTCATCCGTATTCATGTCTGTGTGTGTATAATACATATACACAGTGATTAAAAATAAGAAATAAACACAGAATAAAAGAAAAATTACCCAGAATTCTGCTACCCAGAAATAATCACATAATATAACACATTTTTCAACCTTTTTACTAAAAACACAGACATACATGAATATGCTCTTTCAGTAATAGCACTGACTTGCATGCGTAACCATTTTGTTTTGGAAACTGGTAAGAGCACACCTAAGTTGTTTTAGCGTTGACATTGTTCCAAAGCACTAGAGTTTGTCACCTTGTGATTGCCATCAAATTGCAGTAAGAGAACCTAGGAGGGAACATATATAGACTGGGAAAATATCCTTACAAATTTAAATACATAAGTGCTAGTAAATAGGGTTTTTAATAACATTCTGAGTTAAAGAGAATTTGATAGAAAAAATGTAATTCAGAAACATCTCTATATTTCTTAGGTTAATACATCACATCAAAATTGTCCTACTTATTCCCTTCCACTCTCTTCATGCTTGCTTCTCTTCAGTTTTGGACGCGATTTCAGCCAAATTAAAACAAATGCTTATTATGATGATCACATAATTGTTTGGCAAATCAAAGTCTTTTCATATATTAAGTAAAAGAGAGCTTGCTCTAAGTTGGTACACATCACAATTATGATAGTCTCATTTGGACCTGTGATAACAGTTTTAGGCATTACAGCCTCAAATTGCTAAGTTTCAGAGGCTCGAAACAGAATTACCATTCCCAGTTATGCCTTCATGTAAGCATACGACAAGTGAAAAAAAAAAATCACTCACGGAAGAAAATTACATGCAAATAGATGGCATGAAAAAATTGCCTTAATACGTGCTACAATGACATAGTCTAGAAATACAAAGAACAGTGGGTGTATGCCTCTGAAGTCTCCAGTGAGAAAACATCCAAAAGTTCATAAAGCTTAATTATTTTCTCAAAATGTCTGTTTAAGAAAATCAATTAAATAGGTAAATGGGCCTGGTGGAGAAATTACTTCATTTCATTGGAACAGGAGGAGAAAATGTGAATAAACCCATTTTTTTCCTATTGCTTTACCCTTCCACATAACTCTAAGAGACAGGAAGGGAGGGAGAGAGAGAGAGAGAGAGAGAGAAAGAAAGAATAAATAAATAGAAGATGTCTGTAAGATGCCCACAGGTCTCTCCACCTAGTTAAGCCTCAGATACCAGTTTTGAAATGCAAACCTCCTCCTCACAGAATTCTGATCTTTTATGCATAGCTCCTGGGCAGACTTTTACTCTCCTGGGCTACCGTCTTGTTTTGGGGTCCTGGTCTCCCAAGACTAGCTTCTAAGTAGGATATGATGTCTCTAATTCTTTCTTTAGAGATCTGGAAAATAGACTGAAACTTTTCTTTTTTTCAGTTTCAGTTTTTATGCCAATGGTGGCCGGAGAGAGAAGTAGCAATGACACCGACCAAAACGAACATGAATTACGGTGTTTCCAGAAATTTCCCAACTTCGTCCTGGTAATTATCTCAGATATCCAGAGGCTCTTGCCGATATCTTTAGCATTAATTTAATGAAATTTTCCTTTTCTTCAGTCTCCAGATCTTCTCTATATGTTAAAGAGTACTTTGTTATTTCAAATCTAATTGCTTCAACAGAAGAGCTTAACCAATCACATGGTATGAGAATAATTGTGCATGAATAGACTCTTCTTATAAGCCTGATTTTATGAGGATGATTTGCATTTCTGGAGATTAACAACTCTGTCTGTCAACTCTTAAGTGCCTTCTACTCTATAGGCTCAAGGTCATAGTACTGCATTTCTCGCCATGAATGCTCTGAACCAGATAAAATAGATACTACGAACTAGAGATATTTTGAATTTCAATCCTAGCTTCACCAGATCCTGCATGGGTGAGTTATTTAACCTCACTCTGCCTTCAGGTACCATCTGTCAAATAGGAATAATAATATTTCCCACCTCATAAGGAAGCTGTGAGGGTTCACTAAGTTAATAAATTGAAAAGGCCCACAAACATGCCTTTCACATCGTAAGCTTTGCATAATTATAATCATTGCCAAACTTTTCCTTGGAACAAAGTTCTGTTTGGCCTCCACTGGCATTACAGGATGAATTGTGGGTCCTCCCAGAATTCATATGAAGTCCTAGCCCTCAGTGCTGCAGAATGTGATTGTATTTGGAGACAGGGTCTTTAAAGAGGTAATTAAGTTAAAATGAGGTCATTAGGATTGGCCCTAATCCAAAAGGCCTGGTGTCATTAGAAGAGGCGATGAGGACACAGACACGAAGGAAGTCCATGTGAAAGCACAGGGAGAAGACAGACATCTTCGAGCCAGGGAGGGAGACCTCAGAAGAAACCAGCCTGGCTGACATCTCGGTCTCAGACTTCTGGCCTCCAGACTTATGAAAAAATAAATTTCTGTTGTTTAAGCCACTCAGTTGTAGTACCTTGCCATGGCAGCTCTAGCAAACTACTATAATTGGACTTCAAAAATTAAAAATCTCTAATAAAAGTTCTTGTTTGGGCTCTCTTGAAAAGTTAAGACATCTGAGGACAGTGGACTCCTCTTAGCTACATGGAAACCACGGATGGCAGTTAAATAGTACTGTCCCTTTAGAGAGGGACTGAATTATCCAGGTGGTCACAGGGCCATCATTCCCATTTTCTCACCTCCAATCCACTTCACACATTTATGTACCTCCTGGCCCCACTGGTATTTACAGCACCTGATCTGAAGGTGTAGCTCATTTTTGGTGATTATTTATACTGGATCCTGTTCTTCCAAATTTAGCTGGCCAATCCTTGGTGTAGAAGAAGACATTCTCCTGCCCTGGAACCATGGAAAGCCTTCATAGGGTTGGCGGCACACCACTGGGGGCTGGGGGGTTGTTCACAAGTAGTTGCCTCTGTAATTCTACTTCTTTCTGTCTTTCTCAGGGGCCTTATCAAGATGCAGAAGGGTGAGAATAATAATATAGGGAACACTTTAAATATCAAGGGTAAAACACACATTTTACAGTTCCCATTGTGTGCATGTGTCTGTGTGTGTGTGTGTGTCTGTGTGTGTGTGTGTGTGTTGTGACTCCATGGTTGAGAATTGTTTCCAACAGGGTAGAAATCATTTTCAATCTTCAAACAAATTAAGGTATCATGAAGCCATAGCCTTCGTTTTCCTGATTCTGACTGGAAACCCATCCGCTTTTCCATCTGTGCACATTGCCACCTCATTCTCAAAAGCACCGTCATGTCTAAGATGCCAATAGAAGGCCCTGTCTGATGGGACCAGCCACTGAAGCTCTGCAGTCATCCCATGCTGAGCTCTCTGTAATGAGGACAATTCCTGCTTGGAGGCATTTCTTTTCATGGCTTGCAGCTACCACCAGAAGTATGGTTTATGTCTGCTGCCGGCTGGTCAAAGAAATACTGTCAGTTTTTTAATAACAAGCTGTAAGCATTTGCAAGTCAAAGGGAGAGAGGAGGAAAAGGAGCATGCCCAAAGTTATTTCAATAGGCAAGCTCCAAAGCATTCTGAGGTTAATGCTGCCTAATTAACGACAGCACCAAATGAAGCCAAAAGCTTGAAGTCTGCAAATGCCTAACAATGAGGGCTAGATGGATATACCCCACTTTCCATGTGTGTTTGTAGGTCTGGCTGCAAAATGTAATTGAGGTAAATTTACTAGTGAGAGAGTGTTTGGTATTCTCCTTTCTTACCTCAAAGAACCTCAATTAATTGTAGTGGATCTTACACCTGGTAGTGTCACCGCTAGAATCTGAGACACAGAAATCTTTGCAGGACATTTACAGAAGGAGGGAGACACAGACACGCCATACATTCAGGGCACATTTATCTCTTTGCAGCTAGAACTGATGGGCCCTAACTGTTGGGGTGGGATGGGGGGAGCTGTTGTTTTCATCTCTGTTGTTTTCAGCTTGTGAAAACTAAGGCTTTCCATTCCTTTTTTTTAAACGTTCAAATCCAAATCATTCTTTTAAGTACCATGACCCTTTAATGAAAACAATCTATAAGATAGGATCTGAAAAAGACAGATTTTAGGAACAAAGGAATTTTTTTTTGCCTTGTGCTTTGTTTTCCCAGTCTTGAATTAATCACAGCTGTCTTTCCCCAGCAAAGGGTTTGTTTTTTTTTAATCTAGCATGCTTTAAATTAAAACACAACAACAACAAAGGGAGCAATCTGATGTTCTTCAAGCTCCCAGAGCCCTTCCACAGAAAAGACAGAAGCATCCGTTCCATGCAGCTAAGAATCCAGCTTTCCATTCTATCTTGCTTGTATTCACATAAACTTTCCTTTGCATTTCAGAAGCCTTATGGAAAGATTCCTGTGGCTGACCCAGGAGTAGTGGTGAATTTCTACATCAAGTGACTATTGATGAGCTGCAAAGTTCAGTGAACAGGAAAATTCTGCTCCTTTTATTGCCAATGTGACAGGTTACTTTATTACCATGCCTTTCACAGCAATTTAACAGTTACCCTGGTAACGGATTCAGTGAGGTAATGGGATCACAGGCGTCGAGCAGAGGCAGGCTGGCCATCTGCTGGCTGCTGCTCCGAAGGCTGTCTGCCTGGAGGAGCCCGACAGTCACGGGGCCTGCATGGCAATGAGCAGGTGAAACCGCAGGCCTGCCCTATTTAGCTGTACTCTGGTGATTTGTCTTTCTAATTCTATTGAAATAATAATCAGGATTTGTTTCTGATTAATTAACTAACCTTTTGGTAAAAAGATTAGATAACGAAATTGCTGCCTATTCAGAGATAATGAGATTTTTATTACTCTGTCAAAAGAAAAAAGTACATTTATGTGTCACCAGCCGCTGTGTCAAGAGGGAAAAAAAAAAAAGATTTCAGTCTTTGTCAGATGTGTGTATTCCTCAACAGATGAAGGGTGCGCTCAGCGCTGTAGGAACTCCGGGTCTCCTCTGAAGCCTTCAGGAGGAGTTTTTAAAGCAGCAAACAAAGTAATAAACACATTTAGGCCAATAGGCTTTTGGGGAGGGTGCTAATTTGTTTTAAAATGCCTCCTAATGGAAGAGAAACGCTTGGGAGTCTGAGGAACTTGCCTGTACTGTGTGGGTGTATTTATGTAAGTGCGAGAGTGTGAAGAAAGCAGTAAAATCTCCGAGCGAAGCTTTAAATGACAGACGCAGGCAGGCTGCTTTTCCTCCACACTGCAGACCCTGCTCGGCAGTGCGTTTGTCTTCACTATCCGAGCTTAGCAGGCGGGGAGGTCACCTGTGACTGTCACAGGTAGCCTGCCTTAGGAAATGAATTATTCTAACTGGCTCAGTCAAAAGGGAAGAGGCCCTTCTCCTGTTTCACTCCAAGACACACAGCCAGGCGATTTAACCTTTTCTCAGAAGAAGTCACAGCTCAATCCTTTGTTCGGGGGGACTTTCATTTTCTCATTCCTCTGTGGCTTCTGCAATGTTGTGAAGCCCAAATACACACACACACACACACACACACACACACATATCTCAATCCCAGGAAAAGCACTCCCCTTGGATAAAGAGATGCCAAGTGAGTCAAATAGGCTGTGTGCGCCAGTCAGCATCGTAGGGGACAAAGCGCACTCTATTTCCAAATACAATTTCACAGAGCTGCAATATTGTTTTAATTACGAAAACCTGAGGAGGAAACACAGCGCCTGTCTCTTCCTGCAAAGCACTGAAACGGAGGCGGGGGGAGGAGAGGGGCAGGCGGCGGGCTGGGCCCCAGCTGAGCATTTTGTTAAAGTGTATTTGTGTCACTGTCTTTTTCAGAGTCAATGAGACACTTACGTTTCTTGTGATATCCCGTGGCCTTGGCTGCCTCAGTTTGTGTGTATATGAACATGAAAAGACTTCAAGTTCTAAATATGGAAGTTTCTATTCTGAATTTCATATGGTTCACAGAGAAGTTGAAACAGACCAAAAAATAATATGTGTGTGTGTGTGTGTGTGTGTATATGTGTGTGTGTGTATATATATATATATATATATATGTGTATGAAGGGGATCAGACGTGGACATTCCAGAGCCCACTTTCCCGCCCTGGGGTTCCCACTCTCCGACCTTCCTTTATCCTCAGTCCCTGCACCTCCCATGACAAGCTAACAGGCTCCCTTTCTGATAACAGATGCTTGACAAAGAGAAATAAGACATTAAAAGCGAAAAGGCTGCCGCAGCGGGAGGGGGCGGGGGTGTTCTGAAGTTCATTGCCAATAGCTTGTTACAGGAACTTGCTCTCCTTGGCTCAAGACCAAGGAAGGGAAAGAACAGGGCGGGGGCGGGAGCCTTTGTCTTCAAACTCCCAGTGAAATATAGGGTTAATATTAGCAATTATTATTAAAATTAGCCAAATGTTATTAAATGATCTTTGTAGAAGAATAAGTATAGTTTTCCCTTTGGCAGACAATGACATCTGCAGCTCTACATTTTCATGAAATGACTATACTTAACAAAAACATTACTTCATTTTCATGGTATTTCTTTTGTGCCTAGGAGCAACCCTGTAATTGTTCACTTCAATTACAACATTACTATTTTAAACTGAAACCCATTTTATCTGCATGCCAGCTTTTTATTTGTTTTACCAACTATATCTATTTCCATTACTGCAAGGCTGATGGTTTGTCTCAAGAGGAAATCAAATCCATTAATTCAGAAATTTCAAGCCCGACTAGCTCTGCCATAAGCAGCATTTCTTATGCTAATAGCAAATGTGCTGAGACTGAAAGGAACTGACATGGCCCTGTTTTTTATCATAACTTAAGCATTTATGTAAGAAGGCAAATCTAATAGTACTAGGAAACTGTAAGTGTTATTATATATAATTCACTTTCCTGAGATCTGGACAGAGCTCTGGTTTGTGTAGCCATGGTTTAAATCAGGCTGCCATGAGACTTGAACTCATCTGACTTTTCCTATTTAGCCAACATATTTTTCACAACGGATACATCTAGCATGAAACTAGATTTGTGTGTGTGTGTGTGTATATTTTATTCTCAACTTTTTTCCCCCTTTTGTCAATGTAGGGAAAAAAAATTCATTTTGTATTCAGGCGATGTCCAAAACTTATCCCTATAAATACTAGCCTGAGACAAAACCAGCCCTTTCTGTTTCATTTTTAATGCACTCCGTTTGGGTCCTATCACATGGTTTGTGTTCAGTTAGATAGCTTGACTCGATAAAATCTGACTCTGACCCAGAAAAAAAAAGAGAGACAGACTGCTCCTGACTCCTGAATAAGCTTTTGCAGGCACTGTGACCTGTTTATGTCAATGGTAAAGTGTAAGAGATTCCTATCACAGAACCACATCATCTTCTGGGATCTAAAAAATACAGAAAGCACTCAAGGACCCTGGCCCTCCTTTGTCACTGCAAAGCCCTTCAGTGCTGTAAATCAGTCCTCATTGGGAGCTCTTATACACCAGCCGTCACCGATAAGCTTTGGAGAAGTAGACAAGGCTTTTAGGAATTGCTGAACCGTGAAGTTGACCTGCTTAGGGTTTTGTTGTAGGCTATTAAATCCAGGATGGCCGTTTTCAGATGATTCTGCTTTTTCCCTTGGCCTGGTTAAGCAACTCTACCCCCACCTCATTATTTGGCATTATTTAAAAAAAAAAAATCAGAATGGAGTAACCTGCTGTTTAAGAATACTACCTTCACACATCAGTTAATGAGAGTGACTTATGCTGACGTAGTTTACAGGCTCAAGCAACCTGATGCTAATTTTGCAGCTAAGAAAAGATTTACTAACTGTACATACCGCTCTGCTATTGTTGGCATGGGTACCAGGATTCTTTTCTCCAAAAACAAACCCTAAATCTTTTGTAAACATGCATTATTTGGTTAGCACATTGTAAATGGATCCCAGTTGTGCAGCACGAGCACTCTTCACTATTATGTAAACAATTACTCACTGAAAGGCTTGCTTTAAATTGTAAATGAATATATTTCAGCTGTAATGTTGCTTCCAGACCTGCCCAGTGGTATAAATCTGGTCATTTGTTTTTTGCACTCTGCCTATTACTAACCAGTTAGAAATGTGCTGATTATTTGCACAAGCCTTTCACACTGCGGGCACAGTTAAATTGCTGTTTTATTTTTCCTGTGTTTGATGAGTGTTAACAATAGCGCCATTTGAGGAAACCCAAACCAAAACACAGCTCTTTAATTGGGGTTGGGGGTGTTTGGGAAAAGCCACCCGGAGAGTAATTTCACCGTTTAATGTTTGAAAGTTCACCAACCTCATCATAGGACTTATGACAAGATTAATTAAAGGGAGTTGACAAAAATTTAGAGCCTTGCTCAGCCAACCCAAATAGCTTGAAATATGGCGCATCCAGTTATTGGGGAGTAGATCACTGGGTGCAGGGTCTAATTCCCCACACTCTCTTTTAAACTTCTGCTATTGCCAAACAGCTCCATGATGGGATTAGGCAATTTTATATTCAGCATCCCTCAAAGAAAGCACACTTTGGAGAAGAAAATGATGAAATGATCTCATCGGGCATGTGGGACTTCTTTGTAGGGCACACCCAGTAGCTGATGAAAGTTTCGGCCAACTCAGAGAGCCTTGTCTTGTTATTTTTCCCAAATAGTCAATTAATTCATTTTTAAAGTTTCCCTACCCCTTGTAGTTTAATAGGGTTTCAGCAATGTGCTGATCTGCAACGCTTTGGAGACAGAAATACTGTGACCTCAGATGGCCTCAGTGGTGCAAACTAGAATGAGTGTAGCTTTAGCTCCATTGCTGGAACTACAAAACTGTGCACCAACTTACACAATGCTGACCTTAGATCAAGCCAAGGATAATGGGAAAAGCCCCAGGGTCTAGCCCTGGATTTGCCTCTGACTCTGGACGCTCATTTAACCTCTGTGAGTTTTATCTGTAAGACAGCAGCGTTGGGCATCACAGTCATTACTGGTCCTTCTCAAACTAAAATTCTAGGATGCCTGTGGTGCATCTTAACTGCTCTTTTACATTCGTAAATAAATACAGGAGGAAGACACAGAAGTTCAAACATATCGTATTTAGGAGCTAAAAATATGAAGCTCTTTATTTCCATGTTGAATATTAAAAAGGAAATCTGTAGTTTTCTTGTCACCACAAATTCTGTAGAGTTATTGTAGAATAGGTACACTTCCTGCAGTGACTATTCTTGGCAGCCTAAATGACTATATTGTCATTGCAGAGAACACATAAGCAAGACACTGTAGATCTATAATGGTGCGTAATTGTATTATTTCCAATTTGTCTAATATATTTTTTCCTATAGTGATCAGGATTCATGCTAGCTTTTTCTTCCAGACAGCCTACTTATTCAGATACTTTACTTTACATATTAAATTCAATTTAGATGAAAGAATGAAAGTAATGTGCACATCAATGTATACCTGTGAAAATAAAGATAGAAGTCGTTTTGGTCTCCCCTGCAACTTTCTCTTCTCTAGAAACCTATGTGAGTTATCACTCATGACAAATTGAAATCATAAGCCTTGAGTACAAAAATCCCATTTAAGAACAATTATTATCAGTTTGTTAAGGTGGCCAACAGAGGATTTATTCAGTTCTTTTGCTCTGCTAAGCACAGTTTTCTAAATAAGGAACAGGCATGCTCCTGTAGCATTTCTCTTACCTACTCTATATGTTCTACATGCAGTTCCGCACAGCAAATAGAAAAATTTTTGAATTACATATGTTTTAGTTAGAAAAACACTTGAAATTTTTTTTGTCTGTAATAGTCCTGAGTCCTAGTAGTTGGGTTATTTTACATTTCAGATGTTAGACCGAACTGAAGTATTAACAGCGCCTTCTTTTATCAGCTTCCCCATCTGCCCTGCCTTTCATCCAGTGCTTTTGAGAAAAATACATATTTCACTGCTCATAGCTCTACCGTTTGTTTTGCCCGTTCTGACCTTGTCCAGACAGACAACTGTGCTATGATGACTATTTTTTAACTCTCCACTTTATAACACAATGTCCAGGAACACTCCAGCTAAGAGAAGGAACCACTTACTCAGGCCAAATGTGCAGAATATTGATAAAGTCAATTCAGAGCTGACATGTGTATAGAGCAGCTCACCTTGGCCTTAGAAACACGTTAAGGATGGACAGGTGTTTCTGGTCTTTATTGCGGTCTTGGCTATTTAGATGAGGACAGACTTGGTCTGACTAATGTTTGCTATCAGATTTAAACTTTCATGTTTATTACAATAAATGTTCACTTAAATACCTGAACGAGTTCAAGTAAGTTTTGACATCAGTATGCTGAATGAGTCCAAAAAATTCAAATAGTCCAAATAATTCAAATTCAAATTCAATAGCCCTGCTAGAGTCAAGACTTTCCTGCTGTTGTCAATTAGCCAACATGATCTAGTTGGAAATTATTCTGAGCATTTTCCTGAGCAGACAGAATTCCCTTGCTGTGACTTATATCTTATAGCATGTGCAAGTATTTAAAGAATCTTTAAAATAAAGGTCACGCAGCATTGGTTGATATGTTTCTCTTCAATACGTAAACTCTAAATTCTTTGAAGGTAAGAAATATATCTTTCTCAACTTTCCAATCTGAGTACCTAGCACAGTGCCTCACATTTAGTAAATATTCAATAAATGTTTGTTGACCTAAATAATTGTGGCATTCTGAATATTCATTCTTTAAGATGGTAGAGAAACAAGTCATGTAATCATCAATGTGTACAGTTTACACATATAGGAAAATATTCGTTCCTACTTACAGAATGTCCTGTTTGCAAATTCACTTAATACTAGACACGGGTTTAGAGGTAGATATGTCATTCATATTGCAAAAATGGAGATTTCCCTAAAATGCAGTTAAATTAATACAACTGATAGAGTTAAACCAATATGCCAGGGGTAGAAGGAAAGATCATAAGGTACAAACAAAAAAATGAAACTAGGTATTTAGATTTAGGTGAGTCCTAGCCTTGAAAATGTGTTTCTATCATTACATATTTAGAATGGGAAGGGTTTTTTTGTTGTTTTGTTTTTTGCTTTTTTTTGCAAAAACCTGTAGCTGCACTTTCTTCTGCTTTTAGATCCATTGGTGCAGGAACGTATATTGGACAATCGCTCATTTAAAAAGTTTAGTAATAGGAAGGAAATAATTTATTTAGTAGTCACTGTCATATAACATATTGTACTCTTCTTAAATATGTATTTTTAATAAAGATAATAAAGCTATTTTGAAAAAGAAAATTGAATATGCCATTTTTTCAAATGCAGTATGATGTCATACTCAGACAAAAGAAATCAGGAAATCTACCCTGCAGATGGATGCTACAACTTCACTGAGTCCTGAAGGATAAGGAAATTTAGCCTGGAGGAAGGAAGGAAGGTTCATTTCAGACAAAAGAAAGAGGAGGATATGTTGCTATATAGCTTTGAGTTTAAATCATATCATGTTAGATAGGCCTTCCGGAACTATAATACAAATGTGATTTATATTTTATAGAAACTTAATTAATAATTTAGGAAAATTCCCTACCTCTTCTCTCAAAAATGTATTTACTTTTTTAAAATGGAAATTTGAGATTTATCATGAAATGGCTAATAATGGCTCGACTTGACCTCAGTAATTTCAACTTCTAAAAACATTTATCTTGTTTATTTGCTCATCTATCCAACAAAATTTTTTTTGAATCTACATAAAACTTTCCTAAGACCTATGATAGCACCTGTGAAAGGCTGAAAAAAACAAATGTGGCCTCATGCTGTCATGGAGCTTATAAATCTTTGAGGCCATCTTCTCCTCAATTATCATGAATAGTGAATGTGTCTAGAAGAAAATTTCTAAGAAGTGAATTACTCATATATTACTTTTTGGGGTTTGATTTCTACATAACAAATCACCATGAAACTTAGCATCTTAAAAATAGTAAAAATTACTTATTATCTCCCAATTTCAGTGGTTCAGGAATTTTGGAACAGCTTAGCTGGACTGTTGTGGCTGAAGGTCTCTCATAAAGCTGCAGTCAGATTTTGGCTGAACTATAATCTTTAGAAGGTTAGGCCAGGCCAGAGGATCTGTTTCCAATGTCACTCAGACACATGGCTGTTGGTGAGAGGCCTTGGCTCCTTGTTACTTCTCCATACAGCCGCATAAGTGACCCCATGACACGGCACTGGCTTCCCCTAGAGCGAATGATCCAACAAGCCAAGTTGGAAGTTGTGACTTCTTTTATGACCTATCCTCAGAAAACACACATGAACCCATCCACAGTATCCTACTGAAAGGTCTTGATTCAAAGTGAGTACATGAATACCAGGAGGTGAAAAGCACTGGAGACCCCTTTGGAAGCTGGCTACCACGACTATGAAGCCTTTGTTTAGAAAATCTCCACATCTCCGAATCTAGTTTGTAACTAAGTCATGAGTTCGAAGCTCTAATTTAGTTCAGTAATAAGTTGCAGTTGACAGCTCTTTTACTTAGAGGAAAGAATCTACAAGTTTATGGAACAAATTTTCAGGGAGTACTGGAATTTTTATTTCTTTGTTTACAACTAAATAATCTTCCCTATTATTAATACATTGAAACCGTTATTCTCAGAGTCATGGCCTGGAATCATCTTTCACTCTGCTCTCTGTGAAACATAAGTGTCCCAATAGGGCTCTGGAGCAGAATTATATGAACCATGGCATGTTTTTCCCAAATAGTGAAAATTCTGACTCACTTGAGAAATCGTTTCAGCTTTTGTATGCAAGGAATTAAAATTCTCAGTAAGATTTGGATTTTTCAAAATTTCTATTGCCAAAAAAAAAAGTGCAAAGTCCTGATCTAATTCAAAATCTTACCAAATAAAAGAATTCTTGACACAACATCCCTTACAGATGGCCAACAGGTAGTTGGACTACTGTACGTGACAGGGGGCTCCCTTCCTCATGGGAAACAGTGAATTCGTATATAGTAGAAAGCCAAAATCATCAGCTCGCTGAAACTTCCACCCAAAGATTTCAACTGGGCCTTCTGGAGCCATGTAAAACGGGTTGGTCCCCTTTTCTGCATGATAGCTCTTCAGATAGCTGAAGAGAGCTGTCATTTCTTGCCTTTATAAACAAGTAATAAATTAACTATAAATTAATATTCTAACTACACAACATTATTATTTAAATTCCCTGGGGCCACATTCTGTTTTCCTAGTTGCAAGTCTTCATTGTTTATTCAAAGATATTGTTTAATTCAAAATTTTTCTTCTTTTTCCTTAGGCCAAATCAGGGAGATTTTACTAAATGCAAAAGCAAATACTTGTAAGATTTCTCAGAGATTGTGAATTGGATTTAACAGCCCTCTAAAAATATGAAGCTTAATTGAAGCAAATTCCTTTTCTACCTTCAGGTCTATTTGCCTGCAGAAGAACTTCAAGCTCAGATCGCAAATTCTAATTGCAACTCCTTTCTATCTGGTTGATGGTAATCTTTGGGTTTACTTGGAGTCAGTGATGAGATTACTTAATCTCAAGAGTCCTATTTTCCTTTTTGCCCAAGGCCTTCCTTGTGTTAATTAGGAGTAAGGAGAGAGGAAGAATTCAGGAGCAACTTGGCCTTCTTCTCATTAAGTGCACTACAGCAATAATGATGTAATAACACCCTTCATTGCTGGGTTGCCATATTTCAAAGGAATCCCTAGCGCACCAGAGAGAGTTCATAGATCTAATTCTCAGCCATAAAGCTACCAGAGAAAAACTTGACTTTTACTGAGAGTTTGCTCAATATCATTATTCTTGGGGATTAACTAATTTTGAAAATTTTCTTACTGTTGGTAGTTGGTTTGTTGTCTTTTCTGCAACCTCCCTACATAAAAATACCTGTCTTATGATAGCAATATTTCCATCTGGCTCTGTTGTATTCCTTTGATCTGATGCCACACGGAAAGATTTTTCTCTTTCTCTGTATTCATCAACAATTAAGATGGTTAAGCCAGGCTTTCTGGAGAGTTTTATCAATGCCAACAGTTTGCCCTGTCATTGCACACAATGGCAGCAATTGCTGCATTTTTTAAGTGCTCTGTTGTATCAAAGTCTTCAAAATTATGTTGAAAAAGTAGTATCCTTGTTTACATAATATAAATAGTGTTTTGTAACTACTAAAACCAGTGATTTGTGCAGGGTCAAGAACAAGGTAAACATACCTCATCTCTGTATATTTATGCCCTGTTAACTTTCTCCTAGATTTATTCCGGATAAGACAAAGCTGAAGCAACTGCACTCTTCAAGTAATAGAAAAACTGGCCTTGTCACAGAGCTAAGTGAAATCAATTCTCACCTCAGGTGTGAATGCTCTGAGTTTAAAATGTGAACAATTAAAAACTCATGCTAAAACAGACTGTTCATTAAATTTATAGAGCCCTGCTATGTCAGTAGGTGAAAAGTCAGACTGTGAGAATTTTGACAACTAATTTAAGACTTTGGAGATTAGGCATGGTAGGGAAATTAAAACTAAAATCTGATTCTCATTGTTACTTTTATTGCATATTTCTAATTTAAAAGTCATTAAAGAAGATAGTATATTTCATTATCATAAGAACTCATTGAGTACCATAACCATTCATTTCCAGGAAAATTAGAGACATTTCTCTGCATGTCTTTTGTGTGCAAGTAAACTTTGAGCTGTTTGGGGGCTATTTCTATGTTGGGAGAAATGGACTTCATGGGGATTAAATGGCCTTATTGGCTTTTCTTTGGGTTATAGCTGAAGAAAGATGATCTAAAGAAATCATAGGAATGAAATAATACCACATGATCTCTCCTTTTGTAAGATCAAAAATTAGTTTTAAAAATAATGTTATCCCAGTTAAATGGCATGTTACATCATTGCCTCAAGACATTATGTTCTTGATAAATCTATATACATGATTGTCAAAGAGAAAAAGACAATGCTAAACACTCTAAATACTCTAAATAATGTTTAAATGATCAGTGAGAATAATGGTACTTCAAGGCTGCATAAAAAATGATTATCAGACAATTACAATGTATTTGACATGTTTAAAGCACTATATCATACTCAAAATGGTCTCTCGTCTATATTATCCAACTTTTAGTGAAACATTGGGAAGTTACTAAAATTATGTGCGATCTCTATTTTACAGATGACTAAACTAAAATAGAAACTTAATAACAGTAATGGATTTAGATTATAGGTCGATTAATGATTCATTTTGTGTATCTACCATTTTCCCCTCTGAATCCCCCCAGGATTCTGTGACACTTTGTTAGGAAAAAGAGAAGATCTCTCTGGATAAAAATCTCTGTGGTTATATTTCTGTTTATTATATACACAGTAATAAATCATTGTAAGGCTGGTATACAAATACCAAAGATTTATCAACCTAACCAGGGTAATTTTGAGAGTGAAAGGGAATGCTACTAATAATTATGCTAGAACCTTGTATAGTCATCCTAAATATGACTAGAGATTGGAAAACTATTGACCAGAATATGTTTTGAGGATATTTCCTTCTGTTTTGTTTGTTTAGCTTTGTCAGAAGAGAGAGAGTCCTTTACTTCGGTGTGTGAACTTTTGTTTGTTTGGTTTTTGTTTTTGTCAGGGTAAGAGGTGGTTGAGGAGAGTAATTTCACTGTTAACCAAGACAGGGCATTTGTTCCCTCTTTATTTCTTAATATCTATGCAAATATTATTTGGGTTAGTTAGCCATTTTCAATTAAATATTATAAAAGATAATCACAGGGCATTTTCCATCCCTAGAGGTTTTCCAGGATATGAATGCATGTGATATATACCTGCACATATATATTTTCTTGTCTTAAGCAGACAGGTTGGAATAATGGAAATGACTACTGTGTAATTTTTAAACACTCAAATCCTACATAAATATCTTTAAATCCTTATTAAAATTTAATTTTGGAACAAGGAGATTTAGAATCTCAAAAAAAAAACTGAATACACCAGAAGTTAAAGAAATTAAAGAGTCATTCAGGGAATTTCAAAATACAACACAAGGCTTCAACAACGTGCTAAACTAAGCAGAAGAAAGAATCTCAGATCTCAAAGACAAGGCTCTCAAACTAACCCATCAGTCAAAGACGCAGAAAAAAAGAATAAAGAAGAATAAACAATCACTCAGAGAAATATGAGACTATGTGAAGTGAACCATTACATGAATTATAGGTATCCCTGAGGGAGAAGGAGAAAAAAGCATGGAAACCTATTCAAGAGAATTGTTGAGGGAAACTTCCCCGGTATCGCCAGAGATTCAGATATATAAATACGAGATGATCATTGAACACTGGGAATATTCATAACAAACAGGACATCTCCAAGATACACAGTCATAAATTTTGCCAAAGTCAAAAGGAAGGAGAAAATTTCACTAGCATCAGGATGAGAGCAACAACTAACCTACAAAAGAAAACCTGTCAGGATAAAAGCAGACATTTCAGCAGAGTTCTTATAAGCCAGAGGGCTTGGGGCCCCATTTTTGTTCTTAAACAGAATAATTCTCAGCCTAGAATTTTATATCCTGCAAAACTAAGTTTCATAAATGATGGAGAAATAAAAACTTTTCCAGACAAGCAAACACTAAGGGAATTTGTCACTACTAGACCTGATCTACAAGAAATACTCAGAATTGCATTATACATGGAACAGGACAATAGATACCTAGCAGTGTAAAAAAACATCCAAAATTTAAAGCTCACAGCATTTATAAACCAATAGCACAGGAAATAAAACAAAAAAGATATCATCCAACATGATGAACAGAACAGTATCCCACATATCAATACTAACACTGAACACAGTCTTAATTTCTCACTTAAAAGACATAGAAGGGCTGAATGGATAAAAAAGAAAAGCATACTCCAAGTACACTCTGTCTCCAAGCAACACATCTAACTCACAAGCACTTGCACAGACTCAAGGTAAAGGCATGGAAAAAAATGTTCCACACTAATGGAAACCAAAAGTGAGCAGGTGTAGCAATTCT